>JAMPIV010019678.1:0-294154 GCA_024509875.1 Oreohelix idahoensis
TACAGCCATCTTCAGATTTTCATTACCACCCTCTTTTCTTGATGAGGAATCCCACGACTTTAAGTTTTGCACTGAAAAAGTCTCCCAGCCGCTGCTTTTCGAGTGGCCAACTCTTCTTTGATGCCTCCCTTTCGGTCTATAATAGCTCCGAGATATTTAAAGTGGTCGACCTGCTCCAGGACCTGTTCTCCCAACTTAATCTGATGTTTTCTTTATTCTCGTGATATCACCATGGATTTTGTTTTAGAGCTGCTTATGACCATCCCTCTCTTCTCAGATATGTCATATATAAAAAACACCAAAAGTGACAGCCTTTGCAGAAGTATATGTCGATACAACAAAACCCATTCTAAGCAGACAGTGATTATATGATCTGTCTTTAAAAAAAACACAATGTTTACTAACAGTTTATTAATAGGAATCTAAATTGTTATGGTTACATCCAAAACTTCTATTACTTAGAAACTATTCATGTGGAACTCTTCAGAAGTTTGTTTCTCTATGCTGGCCAGATTTACTTAAATCAGTAATTTAAAATTATTTACACAGTTTCTCAACACAATGTGTTGGGGATTTAGTTGAACTGCCTCACAATGTTTATGAGGATGTGTCTTCTAATGTTAGACAAAAATTGGCACTTGCCCATACATACTTGTTAGGGTCTTAGGGCTTTTTTTTTGTGGCCTCAAGTTAGATCTAGTGGTTTACTTGTAATGTTTAATACATCAATTCTACAACTTCGGCAATACATCAAGTTTGTTATTCAAACCATATGCAAAGCATGGAGCTGACGATTTTGAAGATTTATAAATACATGAATATTGTTTTTAAACACAGTAAAAACATACGATTGCACTCCATTTCCATTGAACACTGAAGGTTCCTGTTACTGTACATTATCGGCCTTCATCCCTTCAGTCCATTCTAACTCTCAATCTGTCGTCGGACGTCAAAAATTTTTATCTGTAATACAAAGGCAATAATTGCCAAAACGCAATCTCCGGTGATATCAAGAACACGTTTCTTGTCTGCTTAATTTATCTAATGATGTACCTGGGTGCACATATAAAATGGCCCTCTGCTACACCTTTTTCTTGAACAAATATGAAACTATGATAAGTGCACACAACGAGCATCAAATCCATAAGTGGCATGTTGGGCCAACAACCATTGAATTAATCATATTCTAGATCCCTAGTCGATGTAATACACTCTTGGGTATGGTGAAGTGATAATACCCACAACCCATTGATAAGTGGCCCTCAGTTCGCGAAATGACTTACGACAGATACACATCCTATAAGACAAATGGCCCGAAAAACAGAAGACTACTATATTTTTTCCAGTCTTCACAATCCCTAACAACAATTTGTTTTGTCATCAATTCTTGCCTATCTACATATCATTTTATGTCGTGAAGCTGGGGGAGCCTGCCATGGTTGCACAAACACCTTGGATAAAAATAATCCTGTACTTCTTAGTTGTTTCACACTACCACAGCGAAACCCATCAACCAAGGGATGCAGCATATTACTTATCAACCGGATTATTAAATATGTTTTTCACCCCTCATACATAAACTTTCCCTGTATCATGCACTCAAATAGCTATACATTAATCACAACAGCCACATCCTATTGTTAACAAGGGTCTACTCTTTATTTCCATTGTGTCAAACAATGTCTAACTACAGCAGTTCTATTGGTTTTATATTATAAAAATATGAAATTTCTCATACGAATAAAACAGCAAAATGAAGCCAAATTTACATAAGTTTTGCAGAACAGAAGATATAGTTATTTGATTGATGTATATTAGGTATCGAAATGTGGACTCATACAACCTTGAGTACTGATCAACAGGCATACACAGTATCAACCTGAAACAGAGACTAATTTATTATTATTTATATGAATAGTTTTATTTTTGCAAACGGTCTAACTGTTTTTTTCTCTAGAGATCAATATTTGTTTAATCTGATGATTGTGGGGTAGGGGTAAATCATTTCGTCCTTGTACTGATTCAAAATCCTTGTATTAAATCTGATTAGACTGTTTAAAACATCAGTTTCATACCTTACCAGACATGTTAACATTTAAAAATCTCACATTAATTACATTTTTTTAACAAATTCCCTACTATCATCGTTATTGGGAAAAATATATTTCAACATCACAATATTTTTTGTACACAGTTGGCTGATAAACATTGCACAAACTGTCACGGTTATCTCCGATGTTTCACCATAAATAACAGCCATCCATCGAATTTTCCCACCCAGCAACACTTCATCATTTTCATTCAGCTCCAGCTCTTCTTTCAATATCTCCCCGAGGTTTGTAGGCAGCACACCGCCCTCGTGCTCTGCCACGAGATACAGGACAGGGGCAGGGAATTTTCATCTACATGTTAATTTTTTATAAATTATACATGTGTATACACCAGGAATCAAGAAAGGGGAATACCATTCCTATGTTTATTTGTCTACAAAATTCGCAGCTCGTTATTAGGTACAAGTAAAGGGAATACCATCCTAATGTTTATTTGTTTAAATTCTACAGATGTTACATAGGAACAAGTAAATGGAATACATCCTAATGTTTATTTAGTCTTAAAATTCTCACAGCTGTACATTCGGTGGCTACAGGATCAAGAAAGACAGAAAAACTGCAATGACCAAATACATAGAAATAAGGTTCTTATAAGGTTCCTCAATAACTACAATTGACTTATTATATAGGATAGAAGGGCGGGACATCTGTCTTGAGGATTAACCATGAATGTGATAGAAATGTTAAAGTATTTTACACCATGTAATATTTTTGTAAAAACCATTAAGATAAGAACTGAAGTGTGGCATGGACCAATCTTGTTAGCATTTCTCTTCTTACTGGCTATAGACTGGAATATGACAATAACAACATCAGCCCCAGAAATTATTTTTAAAATAAATAACATTTTGCCTTGTTTAGGCGAGGCGCGTCCTGTTCACCCTAGTTGGTTATATTAGGGAACATGTATAAATATGAAAGACCTGTAGGTCTGAGTTTCTGAATTGGAATTCACTGAACTTTGCCAAATCTGCTATATGATCTTGGTTGAGCCAATAACCAAAATGTCTTGGTTGAGCCAATAAACAAAATGTCTTGGTTGAGCCAATAAATCAAAATGTATATTGGTTGAGGCCAATAACACTAAAATGTCTTGGTATGAGCCAAATAACCTAACATGGTCTTGGTTGACCCAATAACCAAAACTGTCTTGGTTTGAGCCAATAACCAAAATGTCTTGGTTGAGCCAATAACCAAAATGTCTTGGTTTGAGCCAATAACCAATGTCTTGTTGGACCAATAACCAAATATGTCTTGGTTGAGCCAATAACCTAAATGTCTTGGTTGAGCCAATAACAAAATGTCTGCTTGGTTGAGCCAATAACCAAAATGTCTTGGTTGAGCCAATAACCTAAATGTCTTGGTTGAGCCAATAACCAATATGTCTTGGTTGAGCCAATAACCAAAATGTCTTGGTTGAGCCAATAACCAAAATGTCTTGGTTGAGCCAATAACCTAAATGTCTTGGTTGAGCCAATAACCAAAATGTCTTGGTTGAGCCAATAACCAAAATGTCTTGGTTGAGCCAATAACCAAAATGTCTTGGTTGAGCCAATAACCAAAATGTCTTGGTTGAGCCAATAACCAATATGTCTTGGTTGAGCCAATAACTAAAATGTCTTGGTTGAGCCAATAACCAAAATGTCTTGGTTGAGCCAATAACCAAAATGTCTTGGTTGAGCCAATAACCAAAATGTCTTGGTTGAGCCAATAACCAAAATGTCTTGGTTGAGCCAATAACCAAAATGTCTTGGTTGAGCCAATAACCAAAATGTCTTGGTTGAGCCAATAACCAAAATGTCTTGGTTGAGCCAATAAACCAAAATGTCTTGGTTGAGCCAATAACCAAAATGTCTTGGTTGAGCCAATAACCAAATGTCTTGGTTGAGCCAATAACCAAAATGTCTTGGTTGAGCCAATAACCTAAATGTCTTGGTTGAGCCAATAACTAAAATGTCTTGGTTGAGCCAATAACCAAAATGTCTTGGTTGAGCCAATAACCAAAATGTCTTGGTTGAGCCACCGAAAATGGGTTGACCAATAAATATGTCTTGGTTGAGCCAATAACCATAAATGTCCTTGGTTGAGCCAATAAACCAAAAATGTCTTGGTTGAGCCAATAACCAAAATGTCTTGGTTGAGCCAATAACCAAAATGTCTTGGTTGAGCAATAACCAAAATGTCTTGGTTGAGCCAATAACCAAAATGTCTTGGTTGAGCCAATAACCAAAAATGTCTTGTTGAGCCAATTTCCAAAAAACCTAATTCCTTGTCTTGGTTGAGCCAATAACCAAAATGTCTTGGTTGAGCCAATAACCAAAATGTGTCTTGGTTGAGCCAATAACCAAAAATTCTTTGGTTGACCAGATAAAAATGTGTCTTGGTTGAGCCAATAACCAAAATGTCTTGGTTGAGGCCAATAACCAAAATGTCTTGGTTTGAGCCAATAAACCAAAATGTCTTGGTTGAAGCCAATAAACTAACATGTGATCCTTCGTTGAGCCAAAATACACCAAAAAATGTCTTGGTTGAGCCAATTACGATAAAATGTCTTGAGGTTGGAGTCCAAATATAACCAAAGATGTATTGGTTGAGCCAATAACCAAAAATCTTGTGAAGCCTTGGTCTTGCGTTGAGCATATAACACCATAAAATGTATCTTGTTGAGCACAATAACCAAAATGTACTGTTGGTTGAGCCAATAACCTAAATTGTCTTGGTTGAGCTCCATAATAAACCTAATATGTCTTGGTTGATGCCATTAACCAAAATGTCCTCGCGTGGTTGAGTGCAGTAAACAAAAGATGTCTTGGTTGAGCCAATAAACAAAATCCACATCCAAGACAAAATGAGTTATTACCTGGATTTAAAAAAGTGGCAGTACTTGTCGTCTGAAAATGTACTCAGGTAGTGAAGAAAAAGATAATAGAGGAAATTAAATGCAGCATGGTGATCTAGGGCAAAATCCGTCGTGCTTGAAAAAACATGTTACAAAGTTATACGGGCTAATACATGTCTTCGGCCAGCAACAGGAAAGACCAACAATCAAAGGCTAGCAGAAAATGACAATCAAAATAGGAATATAGAGGCAAGAGGAGCTTTCGCGCAAG
The DNA here is from genome assembly GCA_024509875.1 of Oreohelix idahoensis. Taxonomy (NCBI): domain Eukaryota; kingdom Metazoa; phylum Mollusca; class Gastropoda; order Stylommatophora; family Oreohelicidae; genus Oreohelix; species Oreohelix idahoensis. Next base: position 5,222 of record JAMPIV010019678.1, read on the forward strand.
TTCTATAGGAAAAGTACTGAATTAACAAAAGGACATTTGAAGAACTCTATACCTTACTTCAGTTGGCAAAGGACGTGTGTCTGCACAGCAGATACTTTTTCTTTTTTCCTGTAACGCTGTTTTTTGTTTGGACTATTCTGTTCTTTTTTATTTTCTGAGATGCATCATTCAGCTGAAGCTATTACTGTGCCCTACACTATTTAAAATCACATATTATGTTGCAAAACAAGTCACACCAAGAAAACAATTCTTGCCATCGGAGCACCAGTAAATGATAGTGGGGCATATTGTTTATTATAAAATTACATTTGCACATGCCAACAGCGAAAGTTGCCCCAATGTGGTGAAAAGCAACCTTGGGACCTGGTGTCAAATGACGGGGATAGGTAATATCGAAAAGTAACCACACACACATGTCAGTCTGTCTGTTTATTGAGACATTAAAAATAAGCTTACATATTTTAGCCACAAAAAGTTCTACTCATCTACATAGACAAGTGTTTGCTATCATGAAAATAGAAACATTATACTAGCCGTAACTCACAGCAGCATTACACAGAGGTAGTAGATTAGTGCGTGAAGGCACATGGGAAAAACTAGCTTTACATAACATACGCAAAAAAAAAAATCATAAAAGAACTTTGATAAGCGCAATATAAACTAAACGCGTGTTTGTTGTAATGGGCAGGATCATCTACTCATCCGTCTATATGATATATGTGACCTCATGCATCTGTTAATGGACTCACTTATGGCATGTGGTTGTGGTGTTCAAAAGTTTATTTATCGAAAGTTAGGTTTAGTGTAGTTGTGCATCAGCATAAAACTGGATTTGAAGATTATGACTATATGTCCAGCGTGAGCCCATATTCTTCATTGGTTATGGGGATCTAGTAATTCTCTTTTGGTCAAAAACATTGAATTCTAGGCGTCATTTCATCAGATGACTCGGAACCCATATGTAAAAATGTCAGACTGGCTGTAATCGGTTGGTCTGAACCTGTTGTAAGGTGAAAACGTTTTGTTCAAAAAACTACGGGGATGGCAGCCGAGGGTCGTGTCAGTTAGGGTCTTACAGCTACTTCTGGACCTGCGATAATCATTTCCCTGGTCGTTTCTGTCAGATAATTTTTATTTGACCATTACTGGTAACAGCAAAAACATCATTTATGGAAACTCTAAGATCTTGCCATATATTCTGAAGTTCTAATCAATGAACATTACCTTGCAGGTGGCTCCCTTCTTAAGAAGCCTGTCTGCATGCATATGTGACACCCCATACCCAGATCTTAATCCCAGGCTATCAGATTTTACAAGAAACTTTACTTATTTTAATATTTAAAAAAATACTACGTATTACACACTACGCCTAAAATTGATCACTGATATCTGTTTTACAAAACTTAAACAGATTATGTTAACCTTGTGATATTTACACACTTTTCTCAAGGTAGTTAATTTTACAATTCCACTGTATTTCCCTTTGTAAAGCAGAACCTAACTGGCGTCCTGTTACGATGACCAAAAACAATTTTGAACACACCTTGCAATAGGGGGGGGTAGTGATCTTTACTGTAAAACACAATCATACTTATTTTAAAAATCAAGAAAGGCCGCAGCTGATGGAATGATGTACAACATGTTTATTAAAGAGTACTAGATGACTGTAACAACAAACCTTTGTAATGAAGATTAGTAAATTGACTAGCTAATGCCATTTTAATTAGACAAGCCCCCCCCCCCCCCCCCCCCCCCCCACTCTCAGATAATAAGACCCCCCCCCCCCCCCCCCCCCCCCCCCCCCCACCCCTACGAAACCCCCCCACCCCCCCCCCCCCCCCCCCCCCCCCCCCCTCCCCCCCACCTCCCCCCCCCCCCCCCCCCCCCCCCCCCTGGGGCATTTTATGCCCCTAATATCTTTGTCAGCAACTTAGACAAAGTTGAGGAACAGAGAATGATATCAAGAACACAAATGACATTGCACTACTTTTATTTAAATAATGATTTTCAAGTCCCATGTCGTGATGAGGGGACATAATATCCGAGGTTTGTGAATTGGGCGTATGGCACCCAACAGGCATCTCGTAAAAACAAATTGTTTTCAGAAACCACTGCAGCAAAAGGCACTTGAATGTTTTCTGTCGCAGCGGCCTTCCTGTAAGAGGGACAGCTGTAGGTTCACCGGTGCCATGTACATAGAAAACAAAAAGGGGAAATCAATGTTGAAGAAGTTACATCTCAATGGTTAGGATTTAAGTACAGTTGTAGTAATTTCTCTGCTACTAATTCAGTATATTACCACAATTTGTAGGCAATTCATTTGTAACTGACTATAAACAATTAGTAAAAATATTCACAGCTCTTCCTGTGATAGGTGAAGTCTATTTATTGTAGAGTGGATGGAGCGACCAACATTTAGAGGTGCAGATGGTTACTCGGATGTTGAGATTGACTATATGATACAGGGACATATCCCCTCCTGCTGACCTCCTGTTCGGCCTTCCAACAAGTTTACCCATCGTATCGTCTCAACAAAGTTACATAATATCTTCCCTGGCAAAGATTTAAAATCATTACAAGTTGCTCTGGTTATAAAACTAAAACAGTCAACAGATAAAATCTACTTTTATCATTTGACAGAAGCAAAATGTACTCGGCTACAATGACCTGGGAACATCAGTTTACATATCAGAAGCAGGATTAACAGCCAATTTAGTCAGAAAAAAAATACTTATCTAAGGAATATCCAAGTAAATTTTTGATTTTAACAGGAGAAATAGAAGGAAATAATCAACATATAATGAAAGAAGGAATCAAAAACAAGTATATCCTTAATTATAGTTTATTACTAGTTCTTATTCAGCGACGAAAGAAACTACTATGAAGCAATCACACATATAATTTTAAAAACAACCAGTAGAAAGAGAGATGATAAGAGGAAAGCTAAAAGCAACCAGAAGCCTTATGGGCAAGAAGTGAGAGGATTTAGACAACAATTATAGAGATGGTATACAAACAAATCGAGACCTTTCGTTTCCATGTGGATAATAAAGGATGGGTGAATGACTGTATATGATCAAGTATTGGAAATTGTCCTCTTTTAAATGCAGTTTCCGAACTGAATGTCCCCCACCATGAGCAGTGATCAATAAAGATTAAGATGGATTATCCTATCAGAAAGGCACTTTTCTGGACATCAGGCATTAAACAGCAAAAAAACATGACTGACTTCTTTGATTTATCTCTATTCATTCATCTATCATACAGTTGCACTCTGTAGACCAGGATTTCAATTCAATTCACGGGAACAAGCCCGTAGCTGCATCATGGCGACCTGAAATTAATAGGTCTTTTCAATGTCATCTTTATTACTTCTGTAAGTGTACTTCAACTCATTTTTTCCACGTGGTTTTTTTTTAGGTACTTTTCATCTTTTCAAGGCGATGTTGGAACAAGGACAGCATGTAAAACTGTAAACTGGTTCCCCTTAATAAGTGTCCCTAACTTTTGCTCTGCTTGTCATTTGTCTGTTTCACCTTTCGATCAGTTCTACTCGGTAATCTTCGTCACACAATTTTATATCCATTTCGGTTCTGCACATTTACACCTATTTTTATGTAAGGTACTTTAACTTCATTTGGATTTTTTTTTTTTTCTTTTGGAATCTCCATCTACAATATTTTACATTTACCCACTACAGAAAAAGGCCAATGAGGGAGGAAAAATCATGCCAGAAAGGATTCCTTAGTGACTGGATATCTTTTAGATGAATCACTACCTTTTTAGCCGAAATTAAGTTCACCAGCGGATTGTCCAGTAAAATTGAATTTAGCTCTGGCCAGACCTGTATTCAAATCAGCAATATGATTTGTTTCTGCTGGGGCTAAAATCTGAAGAAAGAAGACATGCATATTATTTATCAGTATTTTTTGAACAGTACCATGCTTAAAATATTGAGATTTACAGCAATTTCAATGTTTTAGAGATATTTATAGAAAAATCTTATTTACTAGTTGATATGGAGGAACCTAGTTTAAATATTATTAATTAAAGCCTAGTAATGGATTTATAGGTTATCACACAAAATTTATTCGTTACTCTGATGTGTTAATTACCTCTGATACGACCAATAATTGTAAGGTCAATATCAAAGATATCGACTTTTTCAAGATTGTACCATCAACATTAAAATGGGTAAGTTTTGGACAAATAATTCAATAGACACAAAAAACTAGGCACGTTAACATAACAGCAGGGAAAGACACATCTCAATTAGGTGATTTGTTTCCGTTTTAAAACCCCTAACTAATACATTAGCAGGAGTTCAATATAATGAAATAGTATTTTAAGCAAACCATCTTCTTCCATCAGTGGAAGAAGAAGATTTTAGTGTGGTTTGACTGGGTAGATTTTGAGCCCTTACCATGAGATCATATGGATCTAACCCGGTCGAGACTCCCCGTGAACAATGTTACAACAGATAAACAACTCAAGACACATCTCTAGAAGCCAACAAGGAATGTGGTTTTACCTGGAAGTATGTTACAAGCTCCTCAATTGGGTTAGATAGCTAATAAAAGAGGATGTCTCGGAAAGTAACCACGTGCACAAAGGAATAAGAGAACTATTCATATCTTACTGAAGAATGTGACTACCCTTCTTTGGGCATTGTTATGAGAAGAAGAAGCTGGCTTTATATACTATTCAACTAAACATTTAATCATCACCATCATCACCCTTCAGCTCCTTAGGTGCATAGCAGTCTCCATCAAACTTATAGCTAAAAATATTTTGTCCCATGCCTCTCCACAGCCTCAAAGGTTTTTTTCTATGAATTCCAAATCTATTTTGCATATGTATCCAGTTCTCACTTTCCCCTGTGTTCTCTGATTCATTTCATTTCTAAAATCTTGGGGCATTTCCACAGAACTAGGACTGCCTTTTAATGAGATCTAATCGGTCTTCCTGATGTGATTATCCAAAACAGAATCTTTACTCATATGTTGTTCCAAAGCGTATTTGCCTCTTTTCTTTCCGCATTTCCCTCAATCGTGATCTCTGTTCGCAACATTTTATTCTTCTATTCTGTGCGGGCATCCTTTTATGAATGTGTATAACTTTTGTTGTTGTACACCTGTTGTTATTCTACTTGTTTTAGAGCCATACCTATTGGAAGGTCCTTGAACATATGAGTTAAATTTTTTCTTTATTGTTGTATGGATTATGATTATTATCCTTTCCCAACATGTTTTCCAATGCAACGCAATGACAAGCTCCTACTTGTTCTTTCGTCTATCCTTCATTTTGATTATAAAATCATGCAACTTTCGTCAATTTTTTTGCCTAGATATGGTATTCCAACATCTTGGTAGGGATCTTATCTTCCAGTGCAGTCTGGATATATTGGCTTGTCACATTATTCTGATATTTATTTTCTTTTCTGGTGTGTATTTCCAGTCTCACATTGCTTTGATGGTCTCTTGCTTTCTGCGATATAGTTTTGGGGACAGAAGAAGCAGGTCCATCAACAAATAAGGCAGTTCAAGAAGGGTGGTCATGAAGCCACACTTCCAAATCTCTGTAGATATTTAAAGCCCAAAAAAAATTTCATACAACAATACAATACAAGTTATCCCGAAGCAATTAATTTTTACTTCATTCTCGAGGGCGATGTTTATTCCTGTAGAGGTTCAATCTGTAATACTGAACCATCTTCCACAAGGACCAAAAAACGGGACAGCGAGAAGACTAAGTGATAGCCCAATTACCAAATGGGTTGCCAGATTTACATTTGCTTAATATTTTTCCATAATCAAGTTATGATCACATGCCTACATCTAACATCAGTGAACATCTCCTGACCAGCACAAGTAGCTTACCTCTATGTTGTAACTAGCTGGAATAATTCCCCACTTGTCATAATGTTCAATCAGGATAACCAGTTCTTGTCTACACCGGACCGTAAGAGGTACAGCAACTTCACCCTTACTTAAATGGACAGCTTCTGTATTAGATGGACAACCATAAAATCAATGAATTTATCAATCAAAAATTGGAGTGCCATCTACGAATTGAATGTCAGCCTGCATTGGATCTTCAACGTTTTTTTTGGTCTACTTACACTGATCTGATTATACTCCACAAATAGTTGTGCCGCTGTCAATCTCTTGAGGTTGTTTTTGTCCTCATGGTCTGGTCATATCTAGCCACTTTACTGTAATCCTTTATTTTGTTTCTTCATATTTATGGTTTTTTCATACAAGTGTGCATGTCACCTGTTACATGTTCAGAATGTTTTTTTTTTTTATTTGTTTTTGCGGTCTCTTTCATCATACTCACTTTTCATTCTTAGTTGTTCTAAGTACTTCTCTGTTTGTTTTCATCCTATTTCCAGGGAGTTGTTCCCATTTTCCTGTATTCTCATTGCATGGGCCCTCATTTCTTTCATCCTATATGCTATGCTTCATGCCCATGTCACTTGCATCATGCTTGCCAGTTAAGAGCTATATATACATGGCTGTTCGCTTATTTTTGTAATACATTTGTTTGAAAGTTAATATCTGTATCAGGTAGTTGAATCTGTAATTTTGGGCTATTTCTATTTATATTTTTTTAAGAACTGGTAAGAGCATCGTGAATATGGTAATAACATTATTCATGTCATGAATATGGGATTGGATTTAACACTGGTGAAAATTAAAAATTTGCATAATTTGAATACACATAATTGGGACTGCTTTATTAAATTGGTTATTAATGTGAGATACGTGTTTGTTTTTTTTTGGACACCGCTAGTGTCTAATATCTGGAACTAATAACAAAGGCATGATGGTAGAGTGCTATCAAATCAGAAATTTAGAAAGGGAATAGGGGGGATTGGCCTCATAAGTTACTATTCAACAACAAAATGCAAGATTCTTTAAAATCCAACAACAATTTAATTCACAAATAAAAAACTTTAAACGTCATCTAGTGTTTATACATATACTCTTTATTAACTTTCTGGACATCAGAAACATTGGCGAAAAAGGATCAAGAGGTTAGAGCGAAAGAATTGAGCGCTACTCGAAAAATAAGGATAAAGAGGTGAATGGGGCTCTTTCAAGGGAAAGAGAGAAAAAACAAATAAAGACAGTCCCTAGGATATTAGGAATGAAAAGGAACATAATACATTCGAGATCAAAACGTCAGACAGATTAAAACATTTTAGCCAGTTACAAAATGGAACTACAACGCCTTATTGAAAAACCTATAAACAGAAGGGAAGAGAGGGTCAATACAAACAAGCATAACTCAAAGTTAATGATATTAAGTGACCGGCAGGAGATGAACAGGATAGAGTGACCCAATAAAAACACAGACGGACATAAGGCTGTACGGAGGTTTCAATACCGCAGCCGACTTTCAATGAAAGAGTTGGCAGATGATACCTCGGATTCTTTTTATTGACCTCTATTTTAGATTGCCTTTCTCTTACTGATATGTGAAACTCCCCTTGGACAATACAACTTTCCTTCTTTGCCTCCCCACATTAATAATTCAGGAAAATTGTTTTCTTTTATGCTATGATTTTTTGGTCATTATTCTTTAATTCATAAATTTCTTTCACCATTTAATTCCTCTATGGAATAATGGAACCACCTATTACAGATGGGTCCTTTGCAAGGAAGTCACAAGTACACCATGCATTTATCTGCACTTTTGCAGCAGTGGTCTCTGTTAGCATGTTACATGATGAAGTTGTTCAACCGCCTAACTAACATCATTGTATGGACAAATGTCTAAGAGATTAGGCATTTCTATTGTCCATTTGCCTCCTTAAAGACCATGGGAACTTATTTCCATCGAGAAGGCCTGGATGATTCAAATTTCAATTCTATGTTGTCGATCTTGTGATTTTAAACTGATGGTTCGATTAATGTAAGTGCTCCAGAACCTTATATTTAAATAAACAAACGCAAATTTCTCTTTTGATAATTCTATTTTTTTTTCAAAACTGAGTTCACTGTTTGTTGTTTGCACCCAACCGTAAAAACATTCATTCAACATGATCAACAAAATGGAAATACAAAGATTTATACATGACCTGTGAACAGGACAGCTTAATGAAAGGACACACAAAACATCTGAGAAGTGATACAGCACACTATGAAAAAATAAATAGCTATAAAGTCACAATCCTCCATACACGAGATAGTGTATAAAATGTGATGCATCTGTAAACTGAAAGTCATAAACATTAATCAGTAGATTATTTATATACTGCCTTGTTATAAGATTGACTTCTGTAAAATAATAAGGTATTAAAAATAATGTTATATTCAAACTGAAACTTAAAAGAGGAACTTAGTATAATGAATGTCAAGAGCAGGGCTAGCAACCTATGCTTCCGTTGCTGACTTAGGGTTTGGGATGGGACTGCTAAGGTAACGTCTGTGAACATTACCTAAAATTTAAATAATAAAAATTTTTACAATTATGCTTTAATTTTTACAGTTTTTTTACATGAACGGGGGTCATTAGCTTTCAATCGGAAAATCAAAGGCGCGGTCCATAGCACCAAAAAACGTTTATAGAAAACCCTGGTCCTTAGGGAAGATTTATACACGTTATAGTATCATTATATAACGGAGAGAACAATCATATATTGGACAATCAAGTAAGTTTTAGACTTTTATAAATGACGGTGTCTGGTAAATGAAAGACAAATTGAAATGGTGTGTAAAAAAGACCATACTTAATAGGGAACTAAAAGAGGTTTGTGAATAAGGTCAGGACATTAAACCAGTCAGAAAAAAAAAAGTGCCGAGAAGAAAGAATAAGATGCTGGTGTTAGTTATATAAACAACTGTCATTGCTCGGGAAACACAATCGTTGGTAAAAGTTGACTGCAGTAGTTAGTTATGACACATGTCAATTGCTCTGAACCTCTATGTAGGAGGAAACAGCAGGTGATACGGACAAAACAAAAGGAACTGGACCACATAGAAAATAGAAATGAAATGTGACTAACAAAGACACTGGAAGAGGTACTATTGACTCAAATGAATGGCTCCAGGCCCTAGAAAGCTTGATATTAATGTGTGTGAAAAGCCTGTGCTACCTCAAGGGCAAATGAAGAAAATGATGGTGATTTTTCAGAAGTTATTCTATGTGTTTCATGTAAGAAAGTATTTTTGATGCCCATGTAAGAAAGTCATTTCTATATGATGCCAATGTAAGAAGTCATTTTGATGCCCACATGTAAGTAGTTCATTTTGTTGTTCATGGGTTAGAAGGATTGTGCCCCATGCCAATGTTAGTCAGCTCATTTTGATGCCCATGTAAGAAGTTTTTTTGATGCTCAGTAAGAAAGTCATTTTGATGCCCATGTAATAAGATTTGATGCTATGTAAGAAGTCATTTTGATGCCCATGGGGGGGGGGGGTGGGGGGTAAGTAAGTCATATTTGATGGGCCCCCATGTACAGTACCGAGAAAGTTCAATCCCCATACCTGAGGCCCATCATAAGCCGAAGTCACTCCTTTGAATGCCCATGTAAAGAAGGTCAACATTTCTAGATCGCTCCATGTCAATAAAGTCATTCGATGCATCTCATGTACAGAAGAAGGCATTTACTAGGACTCTGAGCTTGTGAAATTAAAAAGAGCCAACTTTGATACTTTCCCATTGTATACAATGGGACAATCTGCTGAATATCCAGGATGATTACATTTTGCATGCTGTTTGCATCTGTATCATCACTGCAACGTGGCCGTGACTGATGCAGTCTGGCAAGGTGATGTTCTGTGGTTGATGGTACAGGGATCAACTTCTTTCGTAACGGGTTAGGTCGTGAATGAGTATGACTTGTACTTCTTGGAAGATTGAACCCTAGGAAAAAAAACAAAATATCAAGACCAATAAAGTGGCCCCCGGATAGTACAGGTAAAAGTTATTCAATGGCTTCCAAACAGGAATATTTTCCTGGTCACCTCTATAAAATATTAAACAATAAACCCACTCCCACATCATAGAACAATTATTTGGTCACTGGAAGTGTGCAGACAACAACAGCCATTCCTAAATGTGTTAGTCGCAGACCCAGTCCTTGGCATACGAAAGTTGAGTTCATGGACAATTAATTTAACAAGTGGAAAAGGCAATGGACAGCCACAAAGAAGCGCGTTTTTTGCAGAAAGAATGGTTTGTAAAACACCAATGGACATCTAAAAAGAGTTAAAGATGATGTCTTGAAAGGGGCCAACCAAGGAAGCTTATTCTTCCTCATGTTACAAGTAAAGCACGTTCACTTGCTTTGGCTTGTTAATGAGAAGTAGACAGCTGGATTACTATACATGACAACAGGTCCTATAGAATATAGTAAAAGAGGACAGAAGACAGCAAAGAGTAGAAGAAAACCTGGACAGTCTGACTTCATGGCAATGGAAATAAGTCAACAACAGAAATGATGAATGGTAATGGGCAAACAGGAAGTTGTAGAATGACACTTGATTCGCCTATGCCACCAGCTATTGGTCACTTTGAAGAGGAAGAAAAGTAGATAGCAAAGACGTCACTATGTGATGTAGAAGGAAGAAGCATACTGCTGATAGCCTTATAGCTTCCGGGAATAAGGATATTTTATTATTTTTAAGCACTTTCATCCGACCTCACATGGCGCCGTTATAAATGAAACACTTAGGGAGAGTTAAAAAGGTCCTGAGGAAGATGATCAGTGGTGGATGGCAAGCGGATGTCGCCTGATTGACCTTGTCAGGAGACCCCAATACTTAGCAGAGAGTATTTGTCTACCTTTCAGTTTAAAGTGATTTACAATGTTACCTGTTAGACACGTTGCCAGCCAATCGATTGCGTCAGAAAACCAACTCAGAAGGATCTTGAAGACGCCATTGGATTGACAATCCTAAGCCAGTCCTAACCTATCCAGCCTTATAATGCATGAGGACGTGCCTACAAGCCACCAGACTTGACTATTGTTTGAAGCGAAGTAGTTCCAGGGCAAATGTGGGTAATACACAACAGCGGCTCGAAGCGGACGACCAACGACCCAACAATTGATGATACTAACAGTAAGCATAAACCAGCCGACAACCACAATGGACATTTCCTAAATTGTCATAAATTTCCACCACCAGTTTATCAATCAGCAAGGATGATAAAATAACTTCGCTGCTCTTTTTTTTTAAAAAATACAATAAAAACTTTTTTTTTTTTACCTTGTGTTTTAAACTACAACGTCGGGATTATTAAACTTGTTATCACTGTAACCTTATAAAGCAATGTTGGCATTAACAATCCAACTCCTTAAGGTAATTAATGTCTGCACCGTATGATTCATACTGTTTTACAAATACATAAACATTAGAGCTATAAAATTAATTAAATGCTTAATACCCATTCATTCTGGGGGCTAGAAATTTGAGCTGATAATAATCTTTTACCTACAACAGAAGGGGAGGAGAATTTTAATAAAGTCATGACAAGCTTAGATGGTCTCTGATGTTATTCTTGACTTTTCATTTAAAATACTCTTAGGCACTATTAATTAAACAGCATCATTCTACTCTATTTTTATCACTGTCAAGAGAAATCTTGAGCCGCTGAAGCGTTGATACCCCATTCAAAGACCCTTCATCATTAGAATCTAAGTTGCCATTGATTGGAACACACTACGTGTGGTGCTGGGGAGATTATCTCAATCATAACACTATTAGATAATTTTACAGGTCTATGTCAACGCTCTTTATAAAACTGTGGAACAGGTTGTTTAACAATTAGAACTACCTCTATGGACAATATCATAATATCAGTTACCACCACTGCGCTGGCGATCGGGTGTTCCCAGGTTCCCCCCCCCCCCCCCCCCCCCCCCCCCCCCCCCCCCCAAGCCCTGGACCGAGGGGAACATTTTGATGCTAGTGTCGTTGACCGGGGACTTGGATTATTCGGGCGCCATGGACGAAGACTTTTGAAAAGAGTGTCGGTCCGACACAGAGGACTGGAATAAACCTGAACGGCTTCATGAGACGACGCAAGGTCTAATGGGTACCACTCTCGTAGACGGCGAGTGTATACTGCCTTTATGGCGACCCCCCCGCGAGGAACAACCTGTCAGGCGGGACAGGGAGAAATTAGGATTTACTAACACGTATAAACGTCTCAGGTTAGATACACATAAACCAGAGATTTAGCCTCTGATGTAAAATCGACGGCCGCACGTCTTAAAAAAAAAAATTTAAAATTTTTTTTTTTTAAAAATAATTTAGTATACATATAAACACAGAATATAACCTAGAAAAAAATTTGATACATGATACGGTATTAATGCTGTATTAAGAATGTTGTACCTAAAATCAGAATTAATTGTGTTCAGAAATAAATTGTGTGACAATTAAAATTAACAGTAATATAGGCAAAAGTATTTAAAATGTATCTAGGGATATCAAAAATATCGACACAAAATATGATTGATGTCTATCTGAACATTATTGGACTAGAAAAATATAATATAGTATAGACATCAACATTCTCTGCACGCAGTTACGTACAACACAACGTACATTGGCACTCAACACCACACTTTTCAGTTTTATAAAATGTAGCTTTTATTTGCAATACATTTTTTTTTCATTTTAATGCAGCCACAGTAAAAAGCAGAGGGCATTTAAAGGTCTTTAAAAATTACCAGGTTATATATTTTCTAATTTAACTGTCTGTATTTTTATGGAAAAGAAAATTAGGTTGTATATTACAGTATAAGATAATATCAGAAACTGGTATATACGAGTATTAATCTGTGATGAAGGAATCGCAGTAACTGGTGAAGGCATGGGTTTTTTTACGCAAACACACAACACATTGCACACAGCTCAAGCACGACACACACAAAACAAAAGGAACAACACAAAGGTTTAATTGCGTCCTTACTAATCACAAAGACATGGAAGATTGGCATACGTTATTGTTATTTGTTAAATCAGATATCGACCCTCACTAGCTGCACTCCAGGCCAAACCCATAGGTGCTTAGAGGTCTACATCAGCAAAACGTTTACAGTCACAAAGCTTGTGGACAGCGAAAAAATCACCCACTTGAATCCAGATTTGGTAGATTTATTTAGCATAGTCCATCGATGATCCATGCCTAGCTACAGCGCCATTCAATGGATGGTGACCCTTGTTTATTTTCATTCTATCTCTCCGTTTTTCTATCACTTAGATATTGCTTTTCTTTTATTTCCCCGATGAAAGGGCATTATGGGCCTAAACAGCAGGCAAAATCTTATTTGTCTTCTTCAGCAATAGCTTTTTTTTTTTTCATACTTAAAATAAATAGCCTTCCCAAATACACTGTCTACAGTTAATTGGACATATATCTATCAATAATCTACACCTCTTAGGGCGCTTTTTTTTTGAAACAGGATGTTCTGTACATTTAATTTTTTATTTCTAAGACGGTAATCCAAAAAACCATGGGGCACAGAAGAATAAAATTGGGCCAGAAGGCGTGCAAAACAGTACCACAAAAAAAAAAAAAAAAAAAACTACAAAAAAACTAACTATGTGAAGTTTAAAAAAAACCTGCCCAAATACTACCATTTTTTTTTATTTTCTTAGAATTTGGTCACACACAATTTGCTTGATTGTGTCCTTAAATGCTGCACAGCCAATTAGTTAAGATATCCCGTGAAGTTTCTCGGCGGCGGTCTCAGGAAGAGATAAAAAAAGAATAGTACTACCTGTAGCAACTAACGGCCTGTTTGTTTCAAAGTCGTCTTAATATGAAGGTGTATGGGGACTGGCAAGTCTCATCACTGCAAAAAAAGTTGCCATTAGAAAACCACTGGATGCAAGAAGCATGTGATTGCTTTGTAACAGTCTTTCTGAAACGGGAACAGCTATAGTGGGTGGCTTTTATGTTGCCATAGGGAACAGCTATAGTGGTCGGCTTCATGTTCCATTGGGAAACAGCCTGTAGTGGTGGCTTCATGTTCCATAGGGAACAGCATATAGTAGTGGGCTTCATGTTCCATAGGGAAACAGCCTTATAGTGGCCTGAGGCTTCAATGTTCCATAGTGTGTAAAGGTGGGGTGAGATGATGATGTGATGTTGATCTGAGATATTTGATCACTACTCTTTTCTCACTCCGCAACCGAACCGGAACAACACAATAAAACTCTTGATTCTGAGGCAAGGGGCCTGTATTTATTTTTACAACCCATTTCAGTGACTAAGAGTCCCACTGAACGCAAACAATTAATCAAATAACAAAGCGGACGACAAACCGAACAACACCCAACAACCCAACAGTGCTCGATTGCTAATCTTATGAAGAAGCAAACCAAAGGCAACGAAATAGTTTAAAATCATAGTTGATATAACACGAATACTCCCTCACCTGCCGCCAAACAGTCCATCGCACGCCACCTGGACACCCTCAAACTATCACACCACTGCACACCACACTCAATGCGTTGTCAGTCCAATGCGACTAGTAAGGGTGCTTGTTGCATGAGGCTGGCAATCTCACTCCGTTGTAAAACATAGGTTTTGCTACCAAAAAAACCACTACTGCAAGGTGCACACCTAACTCAGCAATCACACACACACACACATCATTGTCATGTCGTTCACTTGAGACTCAGTTCCGGTGTTGTGCATGAGGCTGGCAAACTCACTCCATGTAACACAGATTGATACACGAAACCATCTACTGCAAATGGGAGCACACTCAACTTTCACAACACATACTAATGCTATTGTCGTCAATGAGACGAGTATGGTGCTTGTGCATGAGGCTGGCACGAAATCTCACACAATGTAACACAGATTGCTACCACGAAACCACTTACCTGCACGGAGCATTAGAATACTTCATGCAGAGGCCAAAACCACACTGGTGGCCCGCGCCGCCATTGCTCCCACAGCAGAGCGGAAGGAAGAGAAATTATATATCTCCAAGTGAAGCCCACGTGCTCTCACAAAAAACCATTCTTCACATTACCAAAAATTTTAAAATAATTAATCAACTGGGACATAAAATTAATATTCAACTAGATGTAACAACAAATACTCTCCCTTACTGAGAATAAACCACCACCCTCGCAACTGGTCCATCTCAATATTCATTAATTGCATTCTGAACATGTCGTAAGTGACGACTGTGTGCGCCTGGTAAACAAGCAGTCTGTTCCGGTATATAAACCCCCTGATGATGAGATTGGGACTCCATCGACATAAAACACAATCGTCTAACCAAGTCACCGAAAACAACCACAGACAATTGCATCACAAATATGCTTATTGTGGTGCCATGAATTGGGACACCAGCTGCATTGGTGTTTCCATGCCTCCGCCCGGGAGCAAAACAGGAGAAACCCTGTCTAAACGTAACTTAAGCCTTAATGCACGCTCCTCCAGAAATCTAAATATTTATTCTCACCTCAAAGTAACCCACCAAAGATTATAACAGTAGAACAATCAATCAATCGTGGAAATACACTTAATTACAATAATCAAAGACATAAATATAAAATTACTCTTACTTTAAGGAATTAAAATATTAACTACTCTTGACTTAACACACTAAAACTAAAGTCATCACCACGTGGGGCCTCCGGGCTGCCATCTTGGTATTTTTGCTACCAGGTTGATGATTATCTAAATTCACGGGAATTGGAGCTTCATACCATAGTGTTTGCCTTTCTGACTGGTAACTATAATTTATCGCTCCTTAGAACTTTCACATCTATCTATCTATTTAGACCTACATTCACTAAACATTATTTAAACAGCACTTCGTGTGAATTATAGGTTGTTCAGACTTATAAGAACACGAATGCTAAATTCTACAAAATGCGCTAAGAATTTACAGCTCACGTGCTCTGGGGGAATGATTGGGACACTATACCGGGGAGGGGGGGTTGGGAGGGTTGAGGGGTAAATGGGGGGGAGGGGGGAGGTGTATAGTGGAGGGGTGGAGCGGCTGACTCGCTAAAATGATTGGTGTTTGTACGGAAAGTTTAAACATCTAAGCGTAGTTGTTTTTTGTTGCTGGGGGGATATTAATTTAGCCACTTCAAATTGGTACACTCGTGGGTGTCTTGCACTGGTCTGGCACGGGGGGGGACATATGAGGACTCAATGATCAAATGATTTGAACAGGTGTGTGGCGGCGAGATGATAGCATGGTGAGGATATTTGCACCATTTTTAGTTGTAAGTCTAAAGATTAGGGTGTATGGGAGGGAAAATAGAAAGCATGGTTACATTATATTTCTTCTTTGAAGGTGGGTAATGTATGTTACCATACTTGCATGCTTGGTGCTCATCGAAAATATTAGGTGCGATAATATGTGCCACTTGGTTATGGTGGGGTTGGTTTGGGTGTCTCTTCCTGGTGTTTTGGGTTATTACGAGGTGTATAGTCCGGGCCCCTATGGGGGTAGAGAGTTAGCTGTTAGTTATGAGCTTCAGAGGTACTAGGGGAATAGCTAGGGAGGTGTGCTTAATGTTCATATAGTTTAGAGTTTGGTTTTGGGGGAGTCATGGTGTCACTGGTTTAATTAGGTATTGGAAGCTGTTGTGTGGCTTAAAGGGTGATTAGGGAACCAGTGGTAGTGGAGAAAATTCATGGGTCCATAGGGTTTGGTTTGAAGGGGGGTGAGCTTTCATGTTTAAAAAATGGAGGGGAGAAGTATATTGTGGTTTGTGTATTGAGTTTTTTAAGGTGGGGAGGGGTGGATTTTTAACATGGATTTTGTATTGCTGTAGGTCAATATGGGTATTAGATGACCATAGATTGATTTCTATCCCAGTATGGGGGGATGCTGGGGGAAGGTCTCAGTCAAAAATTTGAAAGTGATATGTATGTGTTGAAAAAAAAAAGAAGCAAGACGGGCATAACATAAGGCTTATTGCTGGGTAGACTTTTTAGGTAAAAGATGTGGTTCCATAAAAACGATGGTAAAAAGATCGGCGTATGACGGAATAGTCACATAATATAAGTTCAGAAGGTTTATGGTTTTGATGTCATTTGCACTTACAAGACAAATCTGGGTAGACATTAAAGTAGAGGGGTCATGACAACCTGAGAGAATCAATAATAGTCTCTGGACACTTTTTCCATTGGAGGGACTGTCTAGATATTTTACTTTTATCTGTACAAAGTGATATATTCCATGATTGCGGGTACAGATAAACTTTATAATGATTTTCCTTATGTCACACTATATGTCATGACGACCCGTATCTGTACATTCATATGAAAAATGGTAACATGTCTATATAGTAATATCGGAAGTAGAGCATAACTAGAAAGACGCCAACCCTAAAAACTTGCGTTCCTTGTGTCATGCCTCCACTTGGATGTGCACTTTATACTTCTAGCTTTATCTACCATTAGTCCTCGTAAAGCCAACAGACATACCTTAGAACATCTATGAGAGAAAATAAAAATACATAACTACGAAATCTGAGGGAATAGTGTCTATGATTGAAAAATTGCCTCTTAGCAATAAACAACTCCAGACGTTCATGCATTGGTACCAACTCATTTTGCATCGTACTTTATAGTCCTAATTTATAGTATGAAAACGTCCATGTGCAAACAGGGTGACTTGCTACAAGACGGCCACTGAGTGTTTTCTGGTCTATACCATCATAAGCTAAATTAGGGCATCAAATTTCCCCTTTTTATGCACTCAGTGAAATTATTTTCTAACTTAAAGTCTAACGTAACTGATTCATGTTCATTGACTTTAATACATAGATGATAAACTACTTCCTAATCAACATTTCTGTACTGGTCCTGAGACTTCAAAGGTTTCTGATCTTATTGCGTACTTTCGGTAAGTACTCATGCCACTGT
The DNA here is from genome assembly GCA_024509875.1 of Oreohelix idahoensis. Taxonomy (NCBI): domain Eukaryota; kingdom Metazoa; phylum Mollusca; class Gastropoda; order Stylommatophora; family Oreohelicidae; genus Oreohelix; species Oreohelix idahoensis. The sequence goes on from JAMPIV010019678.1 coordinate 23,093, forward strand.
TGTATCCCCATCGTCAATAAACATTCACTACATTCATTAGGGAACAGAATACATTTTTTTTTTTATTTTTATTTTTTTTTTTTTTTGTTTTTTTTTTTTCTTTTTGCTTTTTTTTTTTTTTTTTTTTTTTTTTTTTTTTTTTTGTTTTCATTTTTTCAATAGCTTAAATAAGGACGTTTATATAAATGTTGTATCTGTACCGCACCCAATGATAATATAATATCTCACAATAAGTATGGTTAACCGGCCAATTCAAAGTCGTCAACGTCTCAGAACACCGCTGCTGGCAAATAATGGTTCGAGACCTGGTAATGGTAATCAAGATCTCCTTGTCTTCTGATGCTAACACTACTTAGGAAATGTATTCGAAGAAAAATAGTGGCTGTCCAACACCTGATGGGTTATTAAAGTCTGGTGGGGTTTGTTGAGTGTCCAGAATATGTCATCTATTCCTAACCCCATGAACAATCAATCGTATTATGTTTGTATGCCCCTCTGACTTTCTATTGAGTTTCGAATGGTTTTATTAATAATGGATTTATAACTTCTGACCAATCTCATTACAGATACCTCTATTACTTATCAGATGGACCCAAAGTCTGGCAGCATGCGATGACTGATGTCCCCCTGTGGAAACGAACCTCAGACTTCAATAATTGCACTGCGTTGATATGCCTAACGCAAAACTGTTTCATTTAGCGCAAATTCGTAACTTAAGGAATCAACAAGTACGGGTAGAACACTCGAATCCGACGTGGGTTTCAAGTAAACTGATGACGCCACAATACCAAGGCGTCTTTATTTAACTAACTGTCTACAGCAGGAAAAGGAAACACAAATGTCCCTGACTCAAGACACCGTAGACTGTAAGGCCAAGTAGTTGATACTTGATCAAACTCCTAATGACCATGGCCAGCTTCGCGCTTTACTAATATTAGACTAAGCACGTGTTGTGACCCTCAGCTATCGCCTGGCGTCTAGCTCCGAAGATAACCATTAAACCAACAACGTGTTCAATATTGGGCATATTTCGCTCTCTCCTTATCAATCCTCCGTTAATTTAATATTCCGTATGGACGTCCGTTTGCAATTAATAACTATTGCATTGGTTCAGTCTGTCTCAAAAGGTTTTTATTTGGTATTGCGGACCAAGGGGAAAGTTAACAGTTTTTGGGAGCTGTATTCTACTTTGAGCGCTACTTGCGTGTAGTTTAAAAGAACTATAACGTCGACTGCGGGCGAGGGTGAATTCATGATGGAAGAACATTAACAATTTACGGTTTGAAATTGTATAGCTCTATCACAATAGTATAATTATCATTAATTTATATCATTTCAATTAATATCTTCTTATGCAATTTGAGTCTTACTTATAATGACCAAAAGCTTCTCGTGCTTCCCAGTAATGTGCTCTACGGTATTACATAATGTGGAAATGAATCTGTCTGTGTGTGCTTATTACCAACACTCACACTGACTCTTGAAACTTACATAATTCACACTTCAAGGGTCTCACCATGATGGTTAAAACAGAACAAAGAGTTGACACACTCTAAGCTTGGAGGGAACGCGTCACTTGATCACCCTGACGTAACTCTGGATTTTTACCTATGGTTTGACGGCACATTGCAGAGGATCTACACTATGGGCCCATGATGGGAGCTGAGTCGGTGGCTCTGTATAGTATGTGAAAATCTTCGTGGAAGCGGAAGAGTCCCAGGAACCTTGAGCCACAATATTTTAAGCTATGCATATTAAATCGCATTATCTTTTCAATTACTCATCAGGGGTCGATGTCAACAACGGCATGTGGGAAAGAGGGAGATACGGAAGTATTCAGTGGGGTTTATTGGAAGATGAGGAAGGTCTGTTTTCTGAGCTGGCGTCTTTGGTGTGATGTTGCAATGAGTGCTTCATCTTCTTCTTTTCGTTCGCTTTGAAATATTTTTTTTGGGTCTATATCTGCAATGGTTGCTTTATCTTTGTATAAAACTTCACTGTCTTTTGTCAGTTAGTTTCATTCTGAGGTTCCGTTTATAGTTTTTCTTCCACAGAGTTGTTTCTCTGGGGCAAGTGGGTTTGCCTCATATATCATATTCGAGGCAATCTTGAAAGTCGTTGTTGCTTCCGCAGTCCTGCACGGGTGCCTGTCCACATATTACCACATGGCCTGAATTGCCAAATCTGGAAATTTTGTTATACTTGTGGATGCGGAGTCGGTTGTGTGCTGTTTATTAAGGCGCAGACGAATGACAATTTTTTCATTGATCTGTTCATAGCTTTTGGTTGTCATTCCTGTGTTCGGTCTCTTGGTGGCTTTCTGATTGCATATTTGATTGCACCTTGACATTGATTGCTAAATCAGAGGTGCACTTGAATCCGATACCTGCAAAGTACTGGACAGGAAGAGCTAGGAGAAGAGCGTTCTAAAACAAAAACCATGGTGAATATCTAGAGAGGAAAGAAGGCCACAGAAGCTGGAGGAAGACAGGTCAACGCACCTTTTTCAATCAACTCGGAGATGTCATTAGACCGGAAGGGGAGGCATCAAAGAAGAGTGGATACCCAAACAGCTAGCAAATTGGGGAGACTTTTATCAGACCATAAAAATCGTGGATTTCCTCAAGCTAAAGAGGAAGTTGGCAGGAAGTCGGAAAGATGGCTGTAAAAACCGCCTCCTAACTTTGGTCTCAGTTTGATTATGGATGCGCGTTCATGGGCAATGACTACAAACCCACAAAAGCCAGATCCAAACCTCCAGAAAAATAGGTATTCTGAGGAAGGTGATTGAAGTAACAAGAAGAGGTACATGGTTCCGCCAACTATAGACGTTATCGTCAAAGACTAAAAAACCAAACCCCTGTAGACCCAAGTTATAACAGTCCGAACTATGCCATGGCCAGGGCCATGTCTGCAGAAAAAATGGCAGAGAAGATTCGGCTACCACGACAAGCATAGGAAGTCTAAGAGCCAGGGATACAGACCTCTACGACGAGCACCAAGAGGCCCGCTAGGAACAATATTAGGGCAATCTTTGATGGACTGTAGGACTAGAATGGAAACCAGGCCAGGAGGAAACACACGCCGAATAGGATAGTTATGGCGCTTTCTCTTTCAAAACACTCTACACTCACCGGTACGTAGAGGAAACGGGGACGATGTCTAGTAAGCATTATATGGACGAGCCCCTTTGGTTGGCGGGGAATGCACAGTTTACCAAGCTACTTTCGTCCTCCTAGCTCGGGGACCATATGATGGGATTATCCCTTTAAGCCAAGCTTGGACGAAAAGTGTTGAAGCTCATGGACTTCATCCTCAACATGTTTTCGGTAATGGCAGAAACAGCCCAAAGGGAAATATCATAGTTTCTATACATGTAGATCATCTTACCAAAAAGTTTTCAACGTGTTACTGGTTGCAAAACGGAGGCGAGACGGTCTCAGCAGGACCTAGTTAAACAACAAGGATATCAAAATCTTTAAAACTGGGACTGAAACTTTTGTCCACAAGGTCATACAAAACGAATAAACTTATCACAAAATTTGGTCAGGAGTTCTTGTGCAGCTCTGACTTGCAACAGACGAAACGGAAAAAAAGTAAACTTATTCAAACTTTTTATCTTGAAACAGGTAACACAGATGCAGGGACAAAGATTAGGCCCCGACGAACAGAGGTTAGACTCTCCAGAGATTGGCTGATGAGCAGAGGCCAAAATGAAGCTCATCTTCATGGCCACATTTTCTTTTATTTTTATTTTTTAATAATTTAAACTGCAAATAATTATTACCATAACAATTGTGAAAATAATTTCAGGAAAAATCAATCAAAGTGATGGTTGACAAATAATTAATAAAGATTAAAAAAAAACCTCAATAACATGGGTAATCTTATACAGAAAAACGGTACAACAGGATGGCATAATCTGATCATCAGAAATAGTCCTTTCCCCGTCTCGTGTTTTCGGACCCGCTTTAATCTCCTTTACACTCACAAGGGGAAAGGCCCAATCTGGGTAATGACTCCCCAAGGTTTCAGGCATCCTGTTGTCATGACACAGATCAACTTTAACCCCAACTCCTACACCTTGGTTTAGCAGCTTTCAACTTCACTCTCTGTGCCAGACCAGTGAAAGAATATTTTATGACGTCGAAGGATTTCCAGATTTTTTTTTTCCAAAGAATATCTGCTTTTCAAGGTTGTTACCCCAAATTTTAAGAAAAGGCTTCGCTCCAGCGGTTCCCACAGGACCTTGTTGCTCAGGCAGGTGTGGAAAACTTGATTGGCATCTCCTTTTCACGTTTTCAAGAACATGACCAGTGAGAATAATCATCAGCTGGATACAACTTGAATATTCTCACGCGCTTTGGGGAGACTGACGCTTGGCTGAGGATCTTCTAACGGTCTAAATCTGTCTCCATAACAGCAGCGGCTTTTTTATTACCACTGATGAGCTACCACATCCCTTTTTCGTTACTATTGGTTTTTCATGACTCTCTGGCTGTAGGTGACATTTCACTACCTCAGGGCACATGGAAATTCAAGCCGTCTGTTACAGCGGCTCAAAAGTTCAATTGTGCTAGCCTAATATACAGGCCACATTGGTTTTTGTCAGGGGTAAAATAGCCCTATATCATTTATACCATATTCTCTTTTTGCTATTACTAATGTACTAGGATATCATTACTCTACAATCTATGTACCTGTCATTTTCCTCCTGGTGGGCTTCCATTCTATTTATTTTTCTTTGGACAAGGCAGACTTTTTCGGAAATGACATCAGTTGTCTGATGAAGAAAACCTGGTAAGTAGAAGAATGCAGGTCTTTTTATGTAAAATATTTGATTAGCATATACTTAATGTATAATACTTTTGTTAGCTGGGATTTTCTCATGCAAATATCTTTGTTAGTAGATATGTTATATAAAATCTTTGTTCAGTCTGATAAGTTATATAAAAATCCTTTGTTATAGATGTTATATAAAAAATGTCTAGTTAGTTTTTTTAGTTATGTTAATTTTCAATCTTTGTGAGTAGGTATGTTTTATATAAATTGTTTGTTAGTTGCATATGTTACTTTACAATCTTTGTTAGTGATGTGATATAATATTCTTTGTTAGTAGATAATAATGTTTCTTTAATATCTTTGTTAAGTAGATAAGTTATATAAAAATCTTTGTTGTTAGTAGATGTTATATAGAATGTTTTGTTAGTAGATATGTTATATACCAATCCTTTGTGTGTAGATTATGTTTTAAAACAATGTTTCGTTAGTAGAATATGTTATATACAAACTTTGTGAGTCAGATATGTTATAAAAAAATCTCATAATTTGTCTAAGCCATTTTATATCAGTATATAATATAGAAGACTGTATTAAGAATAGACAGACTTTAGTGGAAATGGCAATTAATTTAGTCAGCAACTAGTTTACAAATGAACAATAGTTAAATTATATTTCATTCATTAACCCTCCACTCCCAAAGTGAGGCATAGGCCCTTCAACCACAAACTATGCCACAAAAGTTCCTCCCTGTAACGTGCCCATCATCTCAAGTTCTTTCCATGTTCTCCTAATTATTTTCACCTCTGTTTACAGCTCTCTTCTCCCAGTGTTTTTTGGTCTACCTCTGCATCCTTGCCCATGGGGGGTTCCCAGCAGAACAAGGAACTGTCTTGTAATGCTAATCAAACAGCGTTTCCTATGTGTGTGTCCTATCATCGCCATCGTCTTTCTTCTCATCTCTTGTTCACCTGGCACTTGTCTTGTTCTTGTCTTCAGTTTCCCACGTTGGTATCCTTTGTTAATATCATTCTTAATCTCTCTATTCTACGCAAGCACCCACTTTTATGAAAGGTCTGTAGCTTTATGGTTTGTTGTCTTTGTTGTTCTCCCATGTCTCAGAGCCACTACAAGAGGGACTGACTTCAAATTTGAGTTGATAGATTTCTTATTTTCGTAGTCTGGAGGATACTATTTCTCTTGCATTCATATATTTCCCCAATGAATTTAAAGCCTCCATCCTGACTTTTGCTATTTCTTATTTTGATATCGCTGTCTTGTCCCTCCCCAAACTTTGTCATATATTACTGCCCAGATTTATGTACGATTCTACATCTTGTATTTGTGGTTTCTATCAAGTTCAAACCTGTTAATCTTTAACCTGCATTTATTATCATTCATTTTGTCTTTTCACTTGTGTATTTTTCGGACATTAAATTGATTCCTGGATGTGACCTCTCAACGACGTGTTTAGTGTTTTTTCAATTTGTCTGCATTTGATTACGGTTATGGGACCAGAAGAGGCCAATATCAGCAAAATCAGATCATCCAATGCTTAGTCAGATGTCCATGGATTCATTTCTGCTTGTGTGTTGTCGATGATCTCATAACACATGTAGACTTGCTTGTAAGAAAAGAAATGGAGACAACGAGGCATCCCTTGTCGCAACTCCTGCCTCTCCTATCCCAAATGGTTCTGTAAGCTGTCCTTCGTGAAGAGAAGAATCTGCATGTCATGTTTTCATTTGTTCTGCACCTTTATAAAAAGTAAAAGATATTCAGGGGAAATCTTCCTTAATGAGCCTCAACAATTTACAAAGTGATTCTATGTCTACACTATACAAATGATTTTCCGTTAGTACCAACAAATCCGAATGTCCCCAAAATAATTACCTCTTCACTCTTGTTTATTTAAAGCAAAGGTTTCCATTCTTGCTTTTGTATGAGGCACTTGTTTGCTTGTATTTCACCTGGCTTCTTTGTTACTATTTAGTTCTCTCAATTTCTTTGGCGCCAATACATCTTCTGACTCTCTTGCAAAACTCACCTCCAATTATACTTCACTCTTGTCTTTTTGATTACCTTCTTTGTTTGCTTCGGTGTCAACCTTCTTGAGCCTTGGCACTTCTGGTTTTCTGCTTGTGTTTTTAAATCTGCTTTACTTTGTTTTTCCTGTCATTGATGGTTTCTGTTGTTTTCCTCTGTTTTGTTGTACGTTTTCCTTCATTCCACTCTGTTTTGACCTTCAATCAGCTCTCATTTCTCCATGTGAATTTCTTTGGATCTGACCGCAAATTTGTCTCTGCCTCTCTTAGCTGTCATACCTGGGGGTTTCCAGAAACAGAAAGGACATGATGTCTTGTAATTGCTGCTGATCAACAGGTTTCCTCAGTGTGTGGCATGCTATCCATATCGCCATCGTCTTCTTCTCATCTCTTGTTCCACTGGCACTTGTCCAAATGTATATTAGTTCTTGTCCCATCAGTTCCACGTTTGGTAACCTTGTCAGCGTACCCACCATTTTAATATGTATTTTACCCCTCTATTCTACGCAAGCACCCATTTATGAAAGTCTGTAGCTTTTTGGTTGTTGTCTTTGTTGTTCTCCATGTCTCAGAGCCATACAATAGGACTGACTTCACATTGTGAGTTGAAGATTTCTTATTTTCGTGTTGGATCCTATTTCTCTTGATCTCCATATATTTCCCAATGCAATGAAAGCTCCTCTTGCTTTTTGTATTCTTATTTTGATATCGCTGTCTGTCCCTCCAACTTTGTCTATATTACTGCCAAGATATGTGTATGATTCTACATCTTGTATTGGTGTTTCTTCAAGTTCAACCCTGTTATCATTACCTGCATTTATTCTCATTATTTTTGTCTTTTCCCTGTGTATTTTCAGACCCAATTGCTGTGACCTCTCATCGAGTGTTTTCAATTATGTCCTGCATTTCGGTAAGGTTTTTGCCTTGACAATTTAATGTTACGGTTATGGGACAGGAAGAGCCAATGTCATCCACCAGCAAAATCCAGATCATCCAACTGCTTAGTCAGAGTCCACTGGATTCCATTTCTGTTGTGTGTTGTCGATGATTCTCATAAGCCCCAATCTATTTGCTTTTTACCAGCAAGAAAAGAAATGGAGACGTCTTGAGTGCTATAATCCCTGTCGCACTATCTGGTTCTTAATCCCAAATGGTTCTGTAAGCTGGTCCCTCATGACAAAGAACTCTGCATTGTCATGTCTTCATATAGGTTTTCTTTATTAAATTATAATGATCTTGTCTAGGGGGATCTTTTCCAATGGCAAACATAATGCCTCTATTTCTAGAGCTTCAATTGGTTCTCCAAAGTGTGGCGACGAGGAATTCATCATGTAAATTAGTGATCTACACTAAAAAATGCGAAGATCCTTGAAAATACACTCGGGAGCATTTTTCAGTGCCGGAAATGGGTTAAACTTAAATGTCCCATCGCCGCCTTGTATAGGTTGACTGGGTTCTGGTAATAGCCTTTACTAGATCACCCTTTAAAGTTTTTTGGCCTTGTCCAGGTCTGGCCTGTTTTTGACATGGTGTTCAATTGCTAATTGCACAGGTCATGTGTTTCCCAGGGACAATCATAAAACGACACTCAAAAGTGGCTGGGTGCATAATTAATTCCACACTCACTTTTTATTTCTTCCCTTCAATTGCCTTCTCCTTGAACGGCACCATAAATGAGGATTGATCCTCCGGATTGGGTTTGTAGCGACCCGAACCAAAAGAGAAGATCCTCACTGCGTCAATGTGCCAAATGCCTTGGCCCCCCATGGGGTTTATTCGGGTATCAAATACCACTATTCATGTGTCCAGGAACCTGTCAATATCCCCCCCCACCCCCCCCCCCCCCCCCCCCCCCCCCCCCCCCCCCCCCCCCACCCCCACCCCCCCCCCCCCCAACCCCCCCCCCACCAGGTCAGCGTCTTTGACTTTTATTCTAGTCTGGGCAAATTGATGCATATCATAGTGAAGGTGTGTGTTAACTTTTTGCATTTTGTGAGTTTCTTGCCGACTAGCTCCTAGGTCAGTACGTGCTTTACCTGGACGTGGTATTCGTCCTAAGATTGATAAACTTTCTTTATTCTCTTTTTGATAATGTCTTTAGTACCACCCACTTCTCTAGAACCGTATATGGACCTTGCCATATCCAATATTGATTTAATTTCTTTTGCCTACAAGGTTGTAGAAGCCAGCACCTTCTCTCCCACAGCATAGTTCTCTGGATGCTGCATGTTTCTTCCCTGGGTTTTCAAATTATCATTTGCAGTATATCCAGCTTTCTAACGAGTGGTGTCTCTACGTTTTTGATAAGATGATGCGAGGTTACCAATATTCTCTTCTTTCTCACACACTGTCAGGTTTACTCAAGTAATTTATTGGCATCGCAACCATCCAATAGGACAGTTGCGGGAGCCTCCCGGTTGCTATTGTGGTTAACGCAAACAATGCGCGCCCGGGCAAGGAATTGGATCCCACAGATCAACTGCTTTTGTTGAAAGCGAATAGACATGGAGGTTTTGTTTGCTCTAAGGCCGTTCCCTTGGGCATGGTACGGACTGTAAACCCCACCCCCCTGGCTCTGAAATAGCATTAACATCAAGTTAGGTACCCTTGGCGAACCTCTGAGAGCCAAGTCAAGTTTGATGGAAATACTTACAGTCTTATAATTATTTTAGTGCGCTTTCTGAATCGTATGGAACGGGTAGCTCTTTCACCGTTAATTGTGAGTAGACTCAATGATATACAACTGCAACCCTTAAATAACGGTTGTTCCACCTATGGGCATTTCCCCCTAGAGTTTGCAGGAGCAATGTCCAATGATGTGAGCTAATACCCTTTGACATTCTCGCGCAGGATTTGACATTATTTTTTTTTTTATCACTTCGTTTTCAACCTTGGACAAGAAGTAAATTTTGTACATTTGTCCCCTGTGGCGCTATTGATGGGGAAATCGCATGCCCTGGATTCATCACTTCTATCCCTATATGTAAGGGGAAGAACCAGAGCCTGGTTGTGACCATTTGTTCCAGTTACGCATTCCTGTATAATAGTTTGTTCTTCATTCCACCTTCGCTTGGACGATTGTGCGCCATTTGCGGAAATTTTTTTAAAACATGGCCCATTGAGTGTCCTATCCTACAGCTGCGCATTCCTCATCCTCCCCCTGGATGAGCATTTATAGGTATCCTTCCTTCCTACCTTCTTACGGATGACCTGGTCCTGCCACCTGTCGTTGTCTCTTTTGATACTTCTTTGTTTGCTTCTGTGTACACTTCTTGAGCCTTGGCTTTGGAACTTCTGGTTTTGCTTGTGTTTAAATCTGCTTTCTTGTTTTTTCTGTCTTTTATCTTATTGATGGTTTCTGTTGTTATCCATGCTTTTTGTTGTCGTTCCCTTTTCCCCAGTATTTCTTCACATGTCTCATTCCATACTGTTTTGACCGCTGCCAATAGTCTTCTGTATTTTCTACATCTTCCAGCTGTTGGAGTATTTGGAATTTGTTGGATACTGTGACCGCAAATTTGTCTCTTGTTTCTTGATTTCTTAGCTGTCCTACATTAAACTGTTGTCTATAATTTTGCATTGTTGCATATCTCTTGAGTTTCATTTTTACTTTGGCTATCAGAAGATGGTGATCTGATGCCACATCTGCTCCTCTATATACCTTTACATCCTGCAATGATGATCTAAATTTCTTGTTTATGCATGTAGTGGGTTTGATGGTATTGTATGATTGTGATCTTACTTAGTGTGATGCATGAGGTCAGCTGTGAAGGCTCCTGAGATAAATGTAGCTGTGAATTTTCAGAAGGCCCTCCTTGCTACCACTACGACCTCACACCTATCTTTTTTTTTTCTAATGAATGTGGCTACGTTAAAGTTCTAGGGTAATGATATGTAATGTGTTGTGGTAATTTACATACACACACACAGATATTTAACAAGTCTAATAATATTAATAAAATGTTATGACACACTGAACTAACTCAAGCTGTGTAAAATTTTTGATAATAAATTTTCTTTAAGTTTATTTGTTCTGAACCAAGGTTTTATTTTGGTCAGAACATATGAAAGGTTTTGCAATTATTAATGAAATGCATGAATATATGGCATAATAAATGAAAGGTGTGTACATATGTATTTTACAATACTAGTTAATATTACTACTGTTTATAGTTGTAATTTTTCTGGGAGAACGTTTAATGGATGTGCTGTTGGGGTGACCTCATCACTCCCTGTCTATGGCGACTACACATTGTCCATTTATTGATGATATTATAATTGGTGTGTTAGAAATTAAGTTGGTGAGTATTCAGCAGTCCAGACGCTCACGTATCTTGAATGAGTAATCTGGTGCTGGAATCAGGTGGCCCCCACCTCTCCGTGCTTGGGGGCAATAAGGCTGCTCTGCCAAAATATAAACTGCACGGGTCCACTCTTGTAATATTTAACACCTCATTTGACACCACATTGGTGCCAAATAAAAACTCACAGTTCAGAATTATGAATATAGAACACAGTTAATTGCTAGCAAAACTCAGCTGAGCTGCTGGCTTTAGTATGGCGTCCCTCTAAATATTTCAATTAGCTTCTGGGAATTACACCACTTAATAATTTACTGTGTCTACTAGGACAACTTATGACGAATGGCAAAAATGCGCGTCTGAGCGCCGATAATATATTCATCTATGGCCAATCACCGCCTTTTTTCCTTTTCAAATTCAAACCTCCTACCAAAAAGTCATTTCAGTCATACCTCAGTCAAGTATGCATTATTGTCTGTTGGTCCGTCTGTCTCTACTTGCGTTTCACAAAAAACACACTTGTTTTTTGAACCAACTCTGCCTTCCCCTACACAATTTTGCCTTTAAAGTTATTTTTAGCCACAATTCTCCACCCCATCCCGTCTCTTTCATTCCAACTAGATTTTAGCACTTGAGTCTCAAGGCTGCAGTTTTTGAAAATTAGGGACATTTTTTTGTTTCCATGCAGTCGCTCGCTGATATGAACAACACAGTCTTTTGTCAATATCTTTCTTATTATCTATCCGTCTGTATAAATGAAAGCATATTATTTCACTGCTCAAGATGGGCCATCCGGCCAGCTAGGTTTTATATTCCTAACATTATTATTAAGAAAAAGTTACTTTTCAAGGTTATTTGGTTTTTTGAAATATTTTCGAGCATCTTTTGTAATGCGTTCGTCACTGCATTCAAATAAACGGACTAAGTTATCGCAAAAGCGTCCAAGAAATGACTGTTGCGTATAATAGCTAAGGTCCCTTTTGTCGATTTCTTTACCTTGTGTCAACTTGGGGACGTGACTTTTTCCTCCTTTCCCCACCAATTGCGTCTTTTAGCCTTGCTAGTTTCAAGCACGCGTTCAGTCATATTTTTTCTTTTGATCTCCGTTCTCATCCCGTTCCAAGGGTAAAATTATGACAAACTAAAACATAAACAAAATTGTTACTTGTTGTAAATCTGGTTTAAAATTTCTAAAGCGATCCATTTCTTTTAGAGCGTCAATATTACATGGCTTTGTGCCTGTTAATTTTCTGCAATCAATTTCTTCAATTTGAAGGCCATCTAGAGATCGAACTCGACTTTCCCTTGCTCGTAATGTTTTAATTTGGATTGTTTTCCTTGATTTAGCTAGATACTTGTTTGAGTACTGCCCAGTTTTACGCATAGAAAAACAATAAAGCACACCACGTACTCTTAAATTTTTAATTAACTTGATTATGGCCCCTGATTTGTTTACATTTCTTTATGAAAGACTTTAATTACTCATAATGTCATAATTAGAATATTAAATTATTAAATAATTGATTGATTATTGTATTGTCATCGGGAATACATAACTATGGCAAGTTTCAGAGCTATTGCGCATCTGGAAGTAATTGAAAAATCGATTGCAAGATTTGAAAGTGACATGAAAGTGACATACAAGTGAAGTTAAATAAAAGCGTGTAATAAAAACAAAAACTAGGCCACACAAAAACGTAGAACAACCGAAGAGTTCCCTTACACAAACGGCATTTTTAAATTGAGTAGGCAATGGATAACAGAAACGAAGATGGTATAATATAAAACTTTAAAATACGTCACTATGTTAACTAGATCACGCGGTCTTCTATATTTGGATATGCCCCCTAATATAACCGACGGACCTTGCGTCTAGGCTGAACGTATCGCGCCTCGTCAAAGCGAGTCAAAATAATAATAAAATACGAAACTACACGTGTACGATCATTAGGAAATAAAGTGGCAGCAAGCTGATCAAATGTTTCTGTGTGTATCGTGAACTTTATGTGAGCTTGTGAAGGAAGAGGACATATCCAAGCTTATATACAGTACATACATAATAACACTACAGATGGAACAATGTAGGTTTAATCTTCGTCCCATAAGGGCTACATGATGCTGCAGTCAATAATACGATGCTCTTGTAAATTTCGGGTCACCCTACCCTAAGGAACTGTTAGGTTGTAATTCTAATCCACATTGAATCATAAAGACAATGAAGTGGTTTGTAACAGCATTCAGCGAAACACTAGACATAATGTTATCTCTTATCTAAGTCAATGGAGCATTAAACACACACACCGCTATTGCTAATCTAACATAACATAAACATTTGTTAAGAAGGTCTACAGCAGTGGTAGGCAACCCAGGAGCTTTGAGATCTACTTTTGAAACACTAAGCCCGCTAAAGGTCTTCTTCTTCTTTGATCCTTAGCCGCCGACCGTCAAAGCAGTCAGTGGTCATCACGCCTAGTGGCGTCTTGTAGGGCAGCAACAACAAATTGATTCCACTTTGCTCGGTCGGCGGCCATCCTTCGTACAGTGCCCCTATTCTGGTTCATTCTTTGTATCTCAGCCTCCACAGTCCTCCGCCAGGTTGTTTTTGGTCGGCCTCTCTTTCGTTTTCCTTCAGGGGTCCAAAGCATAGCTGTTCTTGTGATGGCATCGGGGTCTCTTCTGAGGACATGGCCAACCCAGCTCCAGAGTCTGCCAGCTATGATGGTGTGCATGTCTTCTTGCTTGCTCCGAGTAAGCAGATCTTGGTTGGTGATGGTATTCGGCCGAAAGATTCGGTGAATTTTTCTTAGGCATGTTGTGTGAAAAGAGGACAATTTCGACATTTCCTTCTCTGTAACTCTCCAGCATTCCGCACCACAGAGAAGCACAGAAAGCACACAGCTCTGATATAATCTTAATTTTGTGCTTGTGCTGTATTGAGAGGACTTCCAGATGTTATTTAGGCTAAAAAAGGCTGTTCTTGCCTTATTCATTCTGATGTTGATGTCTTTGCCTGCCCTGCCGTCTGGTGTTACTATGCACCCTAGGTATATGAAGGTGTTTGTCTGTACCAGTTGCTGATTCCTTACTGATATAGGCTCAGGGTTGCTCACATTGAGCGTCATGACCTCTGACTTCTTTAAATTGATGTTCAAGCCCACCTGCTGGCTAAACTTATTAAGTCTAAAGGTCTACCCTGCTAAAATAATGTCTGCTTTCACGTTTAGCTAACACATTAACTACCTCTCTGGAATTTGGAATAAGTGCTTCCTTTATGTATAGGAGAAGAAGACGTAGGGCACACATTGAGGAAATCTGCTGATAGCAGGCAGCCCTTGTTCTGGAATCACCAAGATAAGAGAGTTAGAAGGAGACCAAAGAACACATAGAGAAGATAACTGGAGGCAAATATTTCTTCTTCTTCTTCTTTCGTTCGCTTGAAATATATTGTCTATATCTGCAATGTTGTTTCTTGTATAAACTTCACTGTCTTTTGTAGTTCATACAGAGGTCCATATAGTTTTGCTTCCAGTGTTGTTTCTCTGGGCCAGTGGGTTTGCCTCAATATATCATATTCGGGGCAATCTTGCAGTACGTGCTCCGCTGTCTGGGGTGCCTGTCCACATGTACACATGGCTGAATTGCCAATCTTGAATTTTGTATACATGTGGCTGCGGAGGCGGTTGTGTCCTGTTCTGAGGCGCAGAATGACTATTTGTTCTGATCTGTTCATAGCTTGGTAGTCATCCTGCGTTGATGTTGGTGGCTTTCTGATAGATTTGATCATCTTTTTCTTCTGATGGTACGTAACTGGTACATCCGGTTGTTCGTCTGCAGCACCTTCTTTAGCCAGTCCGTCTGCTCTCTCGTTTCCTGGTATTCCACAATGAGACGGTATCCACTGCATGGCGACCCTGCGCTGGTTGCACAGTTCAGAAAGTAGGGCCTGTATAACTGGCAATTTTCTGGACTGAAGTGCTTGGAGTGCTGATCTTGCATCTGTCAGGAATACTACAGGCTGTGGACCGAGATTGGTGTTCAGTAGTTTCTCAGTTGCCACCTTGATTGCCTGGACTTCTGCATCATAGTTGTTACAGAATTTCCCCGTTGGTACTCTGACCGTATCCCTAGTGTTGTTTGGGTATTCTATGTACACTCCTGCTCCTCCATTCTTTACTGCATTCTGTGCTGACCCATCCGTGTATACTCGGACCCAGAGGTCCTGGGAGGCAAATATGAAATGGATGAAGAAGACATTGCAAGACCTAGGGCTGATGGCACGGGACAAGAAAACTTGGCAGACGTTTGTTGAAGGACTGTGCTCTTAGATGAGCTGAAAGATGATGATGCTGTGCAATTAAAAAGGCGTACTTAGAGGTGCCAGTGGCGGCCCGCTCCGGGTGAGAGCCAGGGGGGTGGTGCCATTGGACACTATTATGATACTAGTTACTGCTAAAAATATACTTGCAAGTGCGTTTCTTTATATGGGGTGAGCGGTGTCAAAGGTAGGATCCGTCATGGGTGCCACATACTTTAAGTTTTCCCCCCTGTGCAATTATTATCTCTGCCGCATGGTCTGCATCCTACAATCCCAGCGACCAGAGCGGTTCCAACTTAAAACTGAATATTTTACCGAAAGTTAACTTCCCTTCACAGAAAATATCGTTGTTCTATCTTATATAGTTTACGAATAAACTGAGTTTTAGTTAGCTAAGTTGTGGGTTTTCGACTGGATTGCGGTGAAAGTATCTTTAAACCTGGGGACACCGCGCTTTTTAGTGACGACAGAAGAGGGCTAGTCATAGATTTAGATCAAGATTAAGATCTACTGGTTGCCGAACCTGGTCTACAGTTTCTTGACTGTTGTCGAGATGCCTAAATGCACGTTTAACACGTAGTGTCAAAGTTCAAGTTCAGATTGCATACATGTCAAGGTCAGATATGAGGTACACGAAGCCGTATCATAGAAGCTGACAAAGTAAATAGTCTAACATAACTGTCAGTAATGACAGAGAAAGAAAGTAATTAAATAGGTTTAACCAAAATGTTTAACAAAATCAGCGATAAATGATTTTTTTTAAATTGTGAAAGTGAATACAACTAATGTGGGGTCTAATAATTTCACGATCATGAAAGCCTGCCCAACACATCGGCCACGTGACTGGAAACTAGCTTTACTTTGTTATTTTAAGTTACGTAATGAGAATACTATTGGCAGAGTGGAGCGCGTGCCTCTCGTGGCAAAGTTACCGGTTCCAGGCATGAAATCTAGTAGCGCCTCGCTCCAGTCTACCCAGCTGTAAATGGGTACCTGCCTCTGCTCTTGACTTATCGAGAACAGTGACAGAGAGAAAGGAAACTGGTCACCCCACGTCATAAAGCTGGACCTAGTATGGTCAGGTCTCTAACACTTCACTCCCTTCGGCAGTTTCTGCTATGTGACTACCTTGACCTTTTCATTTAATGGAGGAAGGATGTGAGATATGACCACTCTCTACGTTATACAGAGGAGAAGAAAGAAATGAATTTGGACAGGTTTGTTAGGATTGCGGCTAGTTAAAATTAATTAAAATACGGAATTTGACAAGAACACTATACAGGAAAATAAGATTACATGTCCAACACAGACGAGAAGAGACCCCGATGCCACCACAAGAACTGCTATGTTATGGACATCTGAAGGAAGGCGAAAGAGACGTCGGCCAAAAACAACTTGGCGGAGAATTCTGTAGACCGAGATGCAAAGAATGAACCAGAGTTGTGGCACTGCACGAAGGATTGCCGCCCGACTGAGCAAAACGGAGACAGTACGTTGCTGTCCTACAAGACACCACCAGACGTGATGGTTAATGACTGCTTTGACAGCCACCGGTTAAGGATCCAAGAAACAAGAAGAAGACAGACGTGCATCCCTCCTAATCTATGACTCTTAAGTGTGTCATGACGCAATAAAATCCGAAGTCAAAGCTGCAGACATTCACACATAGAGCCTCTACCGCATCCTCCATATAAACATGTCAGATGTTGTAACAAACACAGACCTGCCGAACAGAACCACATACCGACCAATACATCAAGACATTAAAGAAATAAAAAAAAGAGATAAAAAAAATAAATTGAGGAATCGAACAAAAAAAAATGGTGGAAGACAAGCCAGGAGCAACAGGGATCTTATGGGCCGAACTCAGGATGACACAGATAAAAGCCTGTGGTGATCAACAATGAAAGAAAAGAAGTGAATGAGTGTAACAGCAACAATTTAGCGATGTACTCACTTGTGGATTTCTCTGGTGCTGGCTTCTGTAATCCCCGGATGGGAATATCAGCGCCATGTTGAATCCTCTTGTAGACTTCTGACACTGGTATCTCTCCCCCTGCGTCTCCGTTGGATGTCACATTAGAATGAGGGCTTCTGTTGTTCTCAAGGCTGGAATTATACAGGAGTTATTAGACGGGTTATTGTTGATCACAATCCACATCACTGCACTCCGGGCAAACCCATGGGTGCTCAGTCTCCTTCAGCAAATTATTAGACGGGATGTCTGACAAACAAAAACATTGACACCCGGAAACAAACGTTCATAAATGGATGCTTGTGCAGAAGAGAAGATTGAAAGTGGCATGACAAGATGAATAATGTGTAACTGATGAAAAGATAACTTATGTGAAACTGATGTCAAGATGATTAATGTGGAGCTGATAACAAGATGACTAATGTGGTACTGATAACAAGATGACTAATGTGGAACTGATGACAAACTGACTAATGTGGAACTATGACAAGATGACTAATGTGGAGCTGATAACAAGATGACTAATGTGGTACTGATGACAAGATGACTAGTGTGGAACTAATGACAAGATCTAATGTGGAGCTAATGACAAGCTGACTAATGTGGAACTGATGACGAGATGACTAATGTGGAACTGATGTCAAGATGACTAATGTGGAACTGACGACAATATGACTAATGTGAAACTGATGACAAGTAGTCTAATGTGGAACTGATGACAATACAACTAATGAGAGACTGATGACAAAGATGACTAATGTGGAATTGATGACAAGATGACTAATGTGTAACTGATGACATGATGACTAATGTGGAACTGATGACAAGATGACTAATGTGGAACTGACGACAATATGACTAATGTGGAACTGATGACAATACAACTAATGAGAGACTGATGACAAAGATGACTAATGTGGAACTGATGACAAGATGACTAATGTGTAACTGACGACAAGATGACTAATGTGGAGCTGATGACAAGATGACTAATGTGGAACTGATGACAAGATGATTAATGCTGAATGGATGACAAGATGACTAATGCTGAATGGATGGCAAGGTGATTAATATGGAAGTGATGATATGATGACTAATGTGGAACTGATGACATGAACCATGAATGAAAGTAAAACAATAACAATCGTAACTGTGATTGTGATATTAAATACGTCAAGACTTTAGATATACAAGGTATATACTCCCTTTTCCATCAAAGAAAAAAAAATGTTACTTTTTCATTGATAAAAATCTGTTAATGATAATCTAAAGCTGGTAATCACATAGGATGATTTCGTAGACCTCAATGGGAAGGGGAGAGAAGAGCTGAATTTTGAAGCTAGGAAATTTTGGTCGAGCCCCCAACAGCCGGCATTTGAACTTGTTTATCCCTAAGATTGTACTTCTTTAGTCCTTGGTCGCTGGCAGACAAAGAAATCAGCGACCATCACGCCGCGTAGCGTCTTGTAGGGCAGCAACAAGTTGTCTCCACTTTGGCTCGGTCGACAGCCATCCTTCGTGTGGTGCCCCAGCTGTGGTTCATGCTTAGCATATCTGTCTCTACAGTTCTTCACCAAGCAATCCTTGGCCGTCCCTGCTTTCGCTTTCCCTCTGTAGTCCATAGCATGGCAGTTCTGGTGATGTTGCCAGGGTTCTCTCCCCCCCCCACACACACACAGTATGCAGCCAACCCAACACCAGCGTCCACCCGCCACGATGGCGCGCATGTCTCCCCGGCGGCCCCGAGCCAGCAGCCCCCGGCCGGTGACGGTGTCCTGCTAGAAAATTGGAAGAATTCACCTGAAGCAGATTTTGTGGAAAGAGGACAATTCAGATACCTCCTTTTCTGTTACTCTCCAGTATTCTGTACCGTACAGAAGTACATAAATTACGCAGCTCTCATATATTTTTAATTTTATGTTTGTACTATCTGGGAAGATTTCCAGATTTTGTTTAGGCTGGCAAAGGCTATTCTGGCTTTATTCATTCGGCTACTGATGTCTCCGCCATCTGGTGTTACTATGCTTCCTAAGTATGTAAATGCGTATTTTCCAGCTCTTAGTCCCTTATTTTTAGGCATATAGGATTTCTTACATCCTATGGTGTCGTAGCTTCTGTCTTCTTGAAATTTATGTTTAGTCCCCCCTGTTGGCTATGTTTATTTAGTCTGTCTGTTTTTACTTGGATGTGTTCATGTGAGTGTGCGAATAGTGCAATGCCATCTATATACGGTATTCTAGATCCTCCAATGTAAAGAACGCTGTCCATTTTATTCCTCTAGGGCAGGGGTAAGGGAACAGTGGTAAGAGAACAGGGGTAAAAATGAAAATGTTGGGGGTAATGAAGGCTAAAAAAAAAATTCTAATAAAAATAGTGAGGTCATCGAACTCATTCGCTTATTAATTGTTTTGCCCCCCTCAATTTTAATAGATCTACAATAAATTCCTACTTTTATAAAATTAACTCCCCTTGATAATTAGGTCACATGACTTTATAAAAGACGCCATTTTGGCTAGTCCTTAAAAACGTGAGTTATGATCTCGACTCCCGGACTGGGAGCACGCTAGCCCAGTCGGTCCCCAATATTTATACCAAGGTACGTGGCTTGAATTTTGGTGGTGATAATACTCTTATCACTTAATTTGTCTAGCCACCTTTGTTAGAGACGGTCACGTGTGATCCAAGGTGGCTTGATTTTTGGAGGTGATAATACCATATAAGCAGCATGGCAATACAGTATGGTGAATAAAAATATTAGGAAGAAAATGAAACAGGCCAAAGAAAAATGGGTAGCTGATCAATGTGAGTCCATTAATACGGGGCTAATAAAAGGTAACAGCAAGGCAGCTTTTGACACATTAAGAAAACTATCAAAACCCCAACAGCCCAGGGTAACTGTCATAGAAGATAGCAATGGGGCTCTGCTCAATGAAAAAACAGCTGTAATGAGAAGGTGGACAGAATATTGTAAAGAATTATATAACTGTAAACTTGACACTGACTTAGGCATATTAAACAACATTAAGTGCGAAAACAGGGAACTCGGAAATGCAGCAATATTACGGGAAGAAGTGGAAGAGGCTATATGTTCGATGAAAGGAGGGAAGTCACCGGGTGTGGATAATATCCCAGCAGAGCTCTTGAAATATGGAGGACCAGATATAGTAAAAATCATGACAACAATTTGCCAGAAGATATGGAGTACAAAAAAATGGCCAAAAGAATGGACGCAGTCATTAGTAATACCGCTTCCAAAGAAAGGAAATCTAAAAATGTGCAAGAACTACAGAACCATTAGCCTTATTAGTCATCCAAGTAAGGTGATGTTAAGGATACTTTTGAACAGAATAAAACAGAAATCAGAAGAAATCTTGTCAGAGGAACAGGCTGGCTTTAGACCAAAAAGAAGTACCTCAGAACAAATCTTCAATATTAGAGTACTTATCGAAAAACATCTCCAACATCAACACGATTTATACCATAACTTCATCGATTTCACAAAAGCCTTCGATCGAGTCTGGCATGAAGGCTTATGGCAAGTAATGAGAAAATTCAATTTTGATACCAACATCATAGATATCATTGAAGCACTATACAAGGACGCAAGCAGTGCTGTTTTTGCAAGCAACGACATTGGAGAATTTTTCAAAACAACTGTAGGAGTTCGGCAGGGATGTATCCTGTCCCCAGTGCTCTTTAATATTTATCTAGAACATATTATGCAGGAGGCTCTCTACGATTATAAATCAACCATATCGATTGGAGGAGGCCGACCTCTGTGCAACCTACGTTTTGCTGATGATATTGATCTGATAGCTGGATCAGAATCAGAACTTCAAGACCTTACCTCTAGACTGGAGAAAGTAACAAGAACGTATGGGATGGAAATTAATATAGAAAAAAGCAAGATATTGGTGAATAGCCATAAGAAACATGTTCCGACCAACATTACGTTAAATGGGCAAACGTTAGAAGAAGTTAACACCTTTAAATATCTCGGGTCCACTATATGTAGTGATGGAAGATCAAGTAAAGAAATCAAGACAAGACTTGAGATGGCCTCAGCTGCCATGACAAAGTTGAATGTGATCTGGAAAAGTAACATCAGTTTTCCTGTGAAGATCAAATTATACAAATCACTTGTATTATCTATTCTCTTGTATGGGTGTGAGAGCTGGACACTCACTTCAGATACGGAGCGAAGGATTCAGGCTTTCGAGCATAAATGTTATAGAAGAATTTTGCGCATTTGCTATAAAGAGCACAAAACAAATGTCTATGTTAGAGAGAAGATAAACACCTATGCAGGCCACCAAGAACCACTTTTGTCAATAGTGAAACATCGAAAGCTTGCCTGGTTTGGGCATGTAACTCGTCATGACTCCCTTTCGAAAACGATCCTTCAGGGGACAGTCGAAGGTAAACGGAGAAGAGGAAGGCAGAGAAAATCCTGGGCTGATAACATCAAAGAATGGGCAGGACACGGTTTTTCCACACTTGTACGCATTGCTGAGGATAGAGAGCAGTGGAGGACCCTGTCTGCTGATGCTTCCACCATGGCACCCCTACGACCCATGACGGGGTTACGGGCTGAGATGATGATGATGAATACCATATAATAATATATGTGTTTAGTTGGTTTGTTGTGTTTACAGATGTGCTTATGAAAGTACTTTGAGCCACATTTGCAACTGCTACTATAATTCTGCTTTTCTTTTCTTTTCGAATCCCTTTTCTCCGGTCGACTGAGAGTTGTCGAGAGCAAAGACTTTTAAAATGCCACATGTAGAAGTGACAAAAATACTGCTGCCTTTAGCAACAAACTATCTTTGTCAACAAGGATTTTCTGCCTGTATGAGCTTGAAAACAAAGTACAGAAATCGTGTGGCCGTGCATATCGGATTCTCTTCAGAAATAGACTATACCCTACCAGCAACAGAAAGAGGCACAGATTAACATAAAATAAATTCTTATAAGAAACAGAAGATATAAAGAAATCTTGACACAGATTTCTAATTAGGCCGGCTTGGCTTCGATAACGCATTGGTCATGTGATCTCCAACCAATGGGAAGGCTCACTTCTTTATACCGGCAGGAAATGTAGAACAAGACGCCATAGCAGTAATGAATTGAGAGCGGTCGAGTGAAGACTTGTTTTTCATGCTCAGTGTAAATTCCAGTTGAAGAGAATCATTTGTTCATAATATGCAGTTGTGTATATTCCATTATGTATTGGAAGTGTTTGTGAATTCTTTAATTCAGTAAGTACTGTCAAATGAAATGCTTTATAAAGAAAACTGTTAGCGCTCACGGTACTAACCCGAGCAGAGTCACGCTCGAAGATGTGCAGCAATGAAAGCCTAGGTTATATTTAAATGAAATACTTACGGAGGAAAGTCCTTAAGTTGAGAGAACATTTAGGAATACCTACGAAGGCTGAGTGACTCAATATATGACAAATTGGAAGACATAGAAACAAAAAAGGTCGTCGAGCCTAGAAAATATAATAAAATGAAGGAAAACTAGAAAGATAGAGGAGCCACGCTATTCCTTGAAAATTGAACAGATTAACAGATGCAAATGGGAATAGGCATTGCTTATTTGATGCCTGATGACCAGTCCTCTATAAAAGAGCAGAAGCATTAACGAAACATAGACCTCAAGAGAAAATACCCACACTAGGAGTACAACAACAGCAGCAAACGCATGCACAACCATTACAGCCCACCGATTGACATGTCTAAGAAATATTTGCTGACGGGAAGTTACCCTATGCAGCATGAGCCATCACTGTGTCAGAGCTTTGCCCATCAGTTCCCCTCCCCAAGTTTCTCCAACCCACGCCGCCCCTCTGACCCTGACAAGTGGAAAAATCGTTTTTTGACGGGAGGTTATCCCAAACGTAAATCCTTGAGCTTACATCCCATTATTCATGGGACAGATATGAATTATTGTAATCACACCTCTATCAGGATGAATGCAGTGACACACGCGGATGCGGAACGTTACTTTGTCGACGATATGAGGAACCTACATTACCCACGTATACTGAGACGTTGCAGAAAAGAATCCGACAGTCCCCTGTATAGCTTCAATAAACGTACTAAGAACCACTGGAACAGTCTCAACAGAAGAGATTACCGTATTGCAGTCAGAAACGTAATCAACAGTGTCAAGCATCAAAAGATTTTCGAGATAAAGAATCCCCATGCATCTGACAGGGAATGCATCGTCACCACAGATGAAGGTTTTCGTGCTGTTATAAAACCACTACATCCATGGCGAAGACCATTTCTTGAACTACAACAGGTCAGTTCTGTGAAAGTAAACACGACGCTACATAACCCCTTTCATAATAGACCAACCCAAGTCAAACGGCTTCAAGACACAGATATCAATGAACCTAAAATGATATCCATTGCCACACAGACAGACGCTGACACATCGGGTCAGGTTTGTGAACCACTGAAACAACACACTCGAACGACAGTAGCCACTCAAACCGAAATACTGAATGAGGATGAAACTGAACTGAAAATAATAGAACAACACTTCGATTCTCACACAGTGGTCCAAAACTCCAATGAACATGAAGACGACACAATGTCCTGTGTATCAGACTCAGATAGTGGTATCGAGTCAATATTCAGCGCCCCACTTGTAGACAGCGCCACACTTTCAGAAGTCAACACCACGGTTGAATCGTTTTTTCCTGAGCCTCACGAATCGCCTCCTGTGGCCACATTTGTAGAACTGCCACAACCGCCAGTCATGTCACCTCTAGCCACACATTCCCAGGCTACATTGCCATCATCACAGATTTCCTTTGCGCCCCAACAATCAGTCAATGTCATGTCACCTCCAGCTACAGTACAACCATTGACGTTTTCTTCAGTTGCCCATCAACCTCTCAATGTCAACAATGCCATCTCCAGTGCTGTACCCGCTGTACAACCGGTCAACAATCATCCCAGTCCGACCTTCCTTATGGCACTGCTAGAGCTGGAGAAGCAAAGCAAAGAGATGGAAAGGTTTACATACAGATTAGCTATGTCTGGCCTATCCAGCCGGGAAATTAAACAGAGAGAGAAACTTTTGCAGCTATTCTGAAAACACGCCCAAGTGTTTTATGTGTTCGCCACTCTGAACACGGTCTACGCATATGTGCACGTATTGATTAACAAATGTTCTAACTTTCCCATGTACTCTATTTTCAGTTTTTGACAGTTCAAATGACTTGCTTCCAGACTAAGATGTCAAAGCCTCACTGAGAAAGTTTTTTTTTTCCAGCCTTAAAATACTGATGCCCAGAGAACAATCAAGACCAGCCCACGGAGGATTTTCATTAGATATTATAGTTTTGTGAAATAAAAATGACAAAACAATTGATAACACACGGTGTTACGAGTTTACAGACATTATTTAGCCACAGACATTTTCTTAATGTTGAGAATGTTAATGTACAACCCCACCTTTAGCACATGTGTCACACTATTCTGTTGTAACATTCATCTCTACTTTTGAAACTGATCATATTCCACGCTTCATTCACCAGACTTCTTGTCCTTGCAGCTCCAGAGTTCTGTAATTTCGCATCTTAGTGCATTTTCATGCAGGCACTTTACACCAGTAGTTTTTTTTCTTACCTCATACTAATATTTCTTTGATCTCAATTATGCTAAACTCCTTTATATCTATCACCTTGATCAATCATACTGTTCCTACTATGACATCTGTTAACAGCATAAAATTCATACCCAAAACTAGTATTGCATGTTATGCTATCTTTGAGACGACATTCTAGACTTGTGATCTTTTCAATCCCAATCATATTCATTCCTTGGAATTACAATCATGTTGTAATCGGGAGATCCTTGATGTACCCTTTCCTCGCCACTTATTGACAACAGATACTGCTACAATATTCATTCTGTTCTAACCTAAACTATTACTTGCAGCCCTATTGGTTAGGATTTACTATTAGGAATATTGGTAGTAGCTAGAATGTTTAGTGAATTGATTTTTATCATTCTTTCGTACTTGTGATACAAACAGAAAAGAAAATGAAATGTAAACAGAAAAGAAAAAGAAATCAAAAAGAAAAAAGAAAAGAAATCACAAGAAAAGAGAAAAGAAATCACAAGAAAACAGAAAAGAAATGGAAAAGAGAAAAGAAAAAGAAATCAAAAAGAAAAGAAAAGAACTGAAAGACAAAAGACATAAAAGAAAAAAAAATATAAAGAAAACATATTGAATGTTTTTTATAGAATGTGTTATATCTTTATATGCCACCCTTGCACATTTTGATGATATGATGATAAACCAATATTGTAAAACATTGACTGCCCTGATGTTAGCAGCCGACATAAAAGAAAAGAAAAAAGAGAAAATAAATCACCACATCAGAGTGAGAAATTAGTTTTTACTCCTACTGCCCATTACCAGCATTTTGTTGATACTGCCTATGACAAGTACCCCAATGACATTTGCGCATGCTGATTTTTGCAAATGAAAAATCCTTTGAGAGCATTTGTATATGCTAACCCCACATTGAACAAATTACAACTATTTGTTGATGCTGCCTTTGCCCCATGTTAAAGAAATGACATTTGCACATGCTGATCTTAGCAAATGAAATACCCTTCTATATGCATTTGTATATGCTGCCCCAGATTTGAACACCCCATACTTGATACCACTGATGGCACATGAGATGAAGAAGCAACTGTTTATGTATGATGAAGATGCAATTTTCTATTAGGGTGAAACTTTATGTTGTCACAGCTCAGATTTTGCTGTAATGTTTATGCACAAAATCCCCCACATTAACATTGGAGGAGGAATAATTTTAGTCTTTCGTGGTTACGAGATAAGACAAGGATATAATGGAATAATTTATGAATACCATGGACATGGAACAAATCAGAGCAGATGATTACTGCACATATGAGGACCATATTTGAAGTCATTATTGAAGGATTATCAGTAGACAGGAGACAAATAGATTATGATAATCCCATGGAACCACAGGTACTAAGGACACAAAATGGAGATTAAATAATGGAGAAAAAAAAATAATGACTGAATAATTACTACGCCCAGAGGTAAAAGAAATAGAGATACATCCGCATTTTTGGAGAAGATATCTCTTTGATTTTTGCTCATTGCCTTTGTAATATGAACATTGTTGTATAACAAATGACTATTCCTTATCACGAATTACAGAATGTTGTAAGATAGTTGAAATAAATTGACAATTTACTATACTCATAACATACCCAGAATTACAAAAAAATACATGATTGAGATATTGTGACAATACTGAGCTTGGATCACCCTTAGGACATATGGACCAAGAACAATGTAACCCCCATGGATTGACGGATATAATATTATAAAAGAGTACCCAGATTGGACATCCATATTGCTGAATCATAGATTACCATCGGAATAAATATACCCTCATACCCCACACCTGCAAATGACTTAGGAAATTTTAAATAGATTACCCATCTGGCTGTAGTCAGCAGATGTAATAAACACCACATAACTCTGAAAAACCTTCGACCTGCGAAGGCAGAGTTGGTGTTGAAATATTGAAAATATGTACAAAACAAATTTTTTTTCCTCCTGTTGTCATAAAATTTGAAAAATGTTGTTGATGTTTAACATAAATCATTGTATGATGTGTTGTTAAAGAAAAAACAAAGTGAATATTGACAGCTCATAAGGTTCACTACGGATATATTTCTGGTTATAACAAGAGAACTAGACAGGATCCACATAGCATGGAATTGTGGAAGGACATAAAATGATACATTGAACAAAAAAAAAAAAAAAAGAACAAAAGAAAGAAAATGTTACATGGAACCAGAGATTAGTAAGGATACATAGTCGCCAGAATGCCAGGAACCCTGTCTTGAGAAAAGAAGAAAAATAGGATTATTAAAATGACATGTTGTATTCTGTTGATGATTGATTGAATAAGTCGATGTATGATAGTTGCAACCAAGTTAGTGCAAAGTTGATTTTCAAAAAAAAGACTGGTAATAAATGATAATTGTAAGATATGGCTCACATATGAGAATAACGTGTTGACAGAAAACCAGAAAAAAAAAAAAAAAGATTCCAAACAATAAAAAAAAAAATGGCTGAATCATAAATGGACAGGATCATTACCAGACCTATTACCTGTATGGATATTGGAGACAAACATCACATATTTTGAGAAAATGTAAAATATAGAACATCCTCTACAGTGATAGACTTGGAACGAATTTATACACTTACCATTTGGAAAATATCAAATATAGGAAACATTCAGACACAAATAAATAAGAATAAGCTATGAGGTTTTAATGCTTTTATTGTAAACAATATGATGGCATGTTTAAATGTTATGGTTACATTATAATTTAGAAATTTTCATCCATATGACTAGATAATTTATATAAATACAATGACCAACCGGATAAATCATTGGAAAAGAAAACATGATGGATGAATAAACTGAAAGAAAAAATACTTGGAATTAAAAGAATAAATAAATTACACCCATGATTATAGAACATCAAGAAGAAAATAACTTCAACATTTTTAAAGTACTTGAAGCCTTGGGATATGAAACCAATGACAGGAACAGAAATGATATTACACCCTGCGCCCCCCCCCCCCCCCCCCCCCCCCCCCCCCCACAATGACTAATAAAATGTTGTCAACATGCATATAGATTATGATTAAGTTATGCAAATGAATACTATTGCTAATATTTCCCAGTGTTGCCACTCGTCACATTTTTTAGTGACGACCTTCTGTATTGGATGATCATCTTAATGGTCAGTGTTGCCAATTTGAAAATTGGATGAAAAATTTTGTAAAATGCTGGATAGTTTAAAAAAAAAATTTTTTTGAAATTGATGTCCATCCCTAGGTTTTTATATAGAAGTTGATCTCATATAGACATAGGACCCCAGGTTAGGAATTAGTTTAAATTTTTACGAATTATTTTTGGACTTAGAAAATTTTTTTGAACTTTAAATTTTTCTGAACATTTTTTTGAACTTAAGAAATTTTTGGGATAAATTTTTTAAGATTTGATAGTACTCAAATGTCTCCCTACGGGATACATTTGCAGGGCCCCGGGATCTGTATGTGGCCGTGCATATCGGATTCTCTTCAGAAATAGACTATACCCTACCAGCAACAGAAAGAGGCACAGATTAACATAAAATAAATTCTTATAAGAAACAGAAGATATAAAGAAATCTTGACACAGATTTCTAATTAGGCCGGCTTGGCTTCGATAACGCATTGGTCATGTGATCTCTAACCAATGGGAAGGCTCACTTCTTTATACCGGCAGGAAATGTAGAACAAGACGCCATAGCAGTAATGAATTGAGAGCGGTCGAGTGAAGACTTGTTTTTCATGCTCAGTGTAAATTCCAGTTGAAGAGAATCATTTGTTCATAATATGCAGTTGTGTATATTCCATTATGTATTGGAAGTGTTTGTGAATTCTTTAATTCAGTAAGTACTGTCAAATGAAATGCTTTATAAAGAAAACTGTTAGCGCTCACGGTACTAACCCGAGCAGAGTCACGCTCGAAGATGTGCAGCAATGAAAGCCTAGGTTATATTTAAATGAAATACTTACGGAGGAAAGTCCTTAAGTTGAGAGAACATTTAGGAATACCTACGAAGGCTGAGTGACTCAATATATGACAAAATGGAAGACATAGAAACAAAAAAGGTCGTCGAGCCTAGAAAATATAATAAAATGAAGGAAAACTAGAAAGATAGAGGAGCCACGCTATTCCTTGAAAATTGAACAGATTAACAGATGCAAATGGGAATAGGCATCAGTGAGAACATATTAACCTGTATATACCTATGTTTATTACTGTCAGGATGCTATGTTTCGCAAGAACTTTTTACAATTTGACTTAAACCAGTTCCTGTTGAGAGTTGAATAAACATTTGTTTCATTGAACACAAATGCTGTTGACGAATCATATGCTTGCAGTTTGCCATCATACCAATTAATTAAGGTATCATATAAAAGCAAATCGCTACAGGTGCAACATAAATAGAACCCATCTGCTCTAACCTAAAACATCATAGAGGATTATCCCCGAACCTGGTTGAATCCTGTAAGACTGTAAGAGAGCAATCACCACCTCTAGCAGGCTAGATAGTAATCTAAACCTAACACTCTCGACATAAACAGCAACCCCCAATCCCCTACCCGGCCACAATCGGTTTGACCCCGAAGACAGCATCCAAGTTGCTCTGTCATTAAAAAAAAGCCCTGATATGGATGTTGTTTTATCAAAAATGAAACAGCACCATTTTTCCAAAACCTGAAGTGGAGATGTTTTGAATGAAATTCTTCAGTTCTTCAAGTCCTTGTTATTAATTTTGTATGTGCGGCTTTTTAAGTCTTTTATTAATTCTTGACTTTGAGAGCAGTTTATTCTTCATTTTAATACGCAATTAGCTTGATTTTGTTTACTTTGAAGTCTGGGGGGTAATATCATTTAACACGAATAGATTTTGGGTAATACCCAAAAAAGTAGCCCGAACCCTGCTCTAGGGGCATCCGCTGTTCTCTGTTTGATCATTTTCATCATGTTATAGGCTTGAGTGTCTTGGTTTTTTATTTCACGTTAAGTTTTACTCAACTTGCTCAACACGTTGTAGTAGCTGACTTTCTTTGGTTCCTAAAACATCTGGACTTTGAAGACCCTATGCTTATGTCAGTGTCACGAGTGGCGATATAGAGTGTCTGCCTAAGACAAGACAAAGGTCTGTGCGACGTCTGAGACAAACACAAGTCTGAGTGAAGGTTTGAAAATAGAGGAAAGTCTGAGAATGTGAGTGGTAGTATGACAGTCAGGTGTACAATGATGTTAAACACTCTTTTACCCTGTCCCTCGGACGTATTTAAATGTCAACTCCACTCCCCCTCTCTTTCTGACCTATCAACAAAGGAATAGATACATGACGTAAGGAACTGATACACATCAAGGGGTTTTTCACATTCATATATATATATATATAAAGGAACGGAGTTCGTGCACTGCGCTGAGATCCTCCTTGTGTGATCTAAGGGAGGAGATCGGAGCACTGATGGCGTTGTCCGTGTGCACTGAAAATAGTCCTTAAAAACCAAACCAAAGGAACTGTGACAGCGCCATCTTGTCATCGCCATTTTGTCTGTCGTTCTCTACCTTTTTACTACAACATAGCGATTTGGCAGCCATTTTAGTGTTACTCAGTCAGGATCTAAAAATAGAACATTAGTCATATCGCTTACGGATAGCAGCCAATCAGAAGAGAGGAGCGCCGAAGCTGCCCGGCGCTTGAAATCATCTGGGGCAAGTCGCTGTTAAAGTCTAGTTCAAGAACATGCCTAGGACTTGTGAGTAGATATAATATTATTCTCCAACATTCAACATAATGATAGAAAGGATATAGGATCACCATCTTTGTGCCGAGTATTTTAAATAATTATATACTTAATTCAATGTTATTTATATTTCGCGTGAGGTTGGTTTCAGATCTAAATTTATTCAGACATGGCGTGGCTGGAGCAGATGGTCCATGTTCAGGAAATATAACACGTGGCCGGTACTAGGACTGACATATTCGGTTATTACATTTGTGTAAATGAAATTAATGGTTAAGTATTTCCATATTGTTTGGGGTTAAGGAAACCTTCAATGATCTTATGTAAATCCGACACGTCGGTTTGAATAATATTTAATTGTGGCCCGATTTAGATTGTTATATTTATTAACTACGGTGCTGATGCCGAAATAGTTTATTTTAGTGTGGTGAGTGCTGCAATTTATTAATATGTTACATCTTACTAGAATAAAGTCCTGTGCTTCTTCAGTAATGTTAGACTGATAATGTGGTGTAAGTATTAGTAAGATCGGCTATAGCTAATTGGTGTTAGCTTTCTTAGTTTCATAGTCCTTCATACAGTGTAAAATCTCTATTGGTTATATGTACTGCTTTAAATAGCTTTGCTAAGCCATTATTTCTATAATATTTAGTATTATAATGTAAGGTTACTATAGAATGTACAACCACGCAGCTTAGCTGGGTTGTTAGCGTGGCTGTATGCTGTCCTCGCAAGATGGCAGCCACGTGTTATAGGCCTAGTGATGTATTTAGTTCTAGTCATTAATATGCCTTGTAAATATGATACCCCTACTTTTGGTACGTGGAGCACATTTGAGACATAAACGTTCCTGTGTGCTCCTTGTGGAGCAGGGCGACATCAGTGCAGCGGAATCCAACAGAAGCCTGCACGAAGCATTTATATGCTATGGCAGTGGTTTGTTTCTGTAACAATGTGTTTTATATGATGAGTTCCCAATCTCATCAATCGGCATATACGACATGCTTCAGAGTGCAGGGACGGATATTGAGATGGATCAGTTGCGAGGTGGTGGTTTATGCTCATTAATGAGAGTATTCGTTGTACATATCGTTTAATATTATTTTATGCATATTTCATTATTATTTAGTTATTGTTATGTGTCGGGTAATTTATGAGAGCACGTGGGTCCACTTGGAAACAAATTATGTCGCTTCTCGCTCCTTATGGAGCATATGGCCACCAGTGTGGCTGGCCTCCGCATGGAGACCGCACAAAGCATTCAGATGCTTTTGCAGTAGTTGTTTCGGTAGCAATCTGTGTTACATGGTGAGATTGCCAGCCTCATGCACAACACCATACTAGTCTGATTAGACGACATGCATGGGCTGAGTGTGTGTGCATGATAGTTGAATGTTTCAGGTAGCGTGGAAGAAGGACAGTTTGACAGGTGAGAGCATGGTGTTTCTCATTATTTAACTATTGTGATTTTAACTAATCGGTGCAATTGAGCACTGGCTGGGTGTTTTGTTTGTTTGCTTACTGGTTTAATGTTTGTTCATTAGTTTGCTTTGTGGGTTAGGGTCACTGACAGGGTTGTATGAATAAATACAGCCCCTGCCTTAGAATCAGAGTTTTATTGTTGATCGGGTCGGTTGAGAGTGTGCAAGAAAGTGATCACATATCACAACAGCTTCATCATCATCTCGCCCACCCTATCACAGAACCAAAATGAGTATAATTGCGCGATGGCAGGAAAGATAAACTTCAGTTCAAACAACAGCGTAATTTCCCTAACAATATCAAAAAAAAAAAAAAAAAAGAACCGAATGTCAACCACCAATCCCAACCTTAGTTTGGTTACTAATCCAAACTGGAGAACCTAGGTTGTACCCAGACAAGTCAAAACAAATAAAACTCAACCCACACTGGGTACTTGAAATAATAAACTCCAAAACTCTGATCTGTGTCCCCCGTCTGGCAGTCCCCAGCCTCAAATAGAAGCGACTGCGACTGCGACTAGGCTACACAAACACAAAAAATGTAAACACCCCACAGCAAAATTGTGCGCCACCACTAAATAAACAACCAGTTCTCCAACAATAAATGTAGAGGAGAAACCACCCACTTATAAGCACCTCTAGTACTTAAACAATTAATTACTGTACGCTACACGTCTTAAGATAAAGTCCCCTGATTGTCTGTGAAGCTATATCCTGACTTGAACTAAGTCTCTGGTCACTCTCGTGCTTATCCAACGAGGTGAGCATTTAATAAATCCACGATTGACAAGGTCAGAGGGAAATATCCGTTCAGAGAGACTCACAGAAAATGAACCCTGATATCGGGCGGGTAAAAATGAGTCCAAACTCGTATTTGCGCCAGCGATTCGCCTTAATATACCCGAGAGACACGGCCAATTTAATTGCGACTGGGATTATAAAGAAAATGGCCCACCAGTCTATAACTTAAGACTGGATGAGCGCACGATTCTGGAGTTTGGTGAGCTTGAGTGGTTGTAGTCTTCAAAGGTTTAAGCAGCTCAAATGGGTATGGGACACCAGCAGCGGGATACTCCCCTCTCTCTGCTTTCTTGGTACTAGGGCTTATGATTGACCCTACTGGTCCCACTCAAAAACTCGATCAAGGAAGTGATATTTGACTTGTGACAAAATGCTTGTTCCAGGTTTGGCCCCCCACTAGCGTATGGAGATCCTCTCTCTCTCTGCGAGATGCAAGAATTCCACTAACAGTAGCTGGTCGAATCTTCCAACTGACAATGACACGTCCACTCTACAAGGGCTTCTGGAGCATTAAGTGACAGACAACTAAAAAGTTAGGAATATATAGTGCTCTCAGACGCCAGGTGTCCAGGCCACCTACGTTGTCGAGTGACTCTTTCGCCGGGTTGCAGTAACGTGATGCAACTTCTACGGAACTGTGAGCTGTGTTCCGTGGACGAAAAGCCGAGCTAAAAAGAGACCGACATTTTTTTCAGCGTAATAGGTTCTACCCGTGTACACACGAGCGGCAATGTCTTCCCTGATGTCAAAGACCAGGGAAAATTTTGCCGCTTCTCTCAGAAACAGAGTGCCCGGATTTTTAGCTCGTGGTCAAAGCCAATAAGAAAGATGCCGCTTTTCCCGCGACGGAGAGTTCGGGACGCGTCAAAGATTACTCCTACCACATAAAAGAAAGGGGAGGTAAACTTGTCCGATTTAAAGTGACAGCCCGGTTAATCCCACTTGACATCTACCGGGGACCGAAAATAAAATAAAATGGGCGGGCCAAACATCAAGAAAAGAATGAAGAGGGTGGCCTAAGCTCTTGGCGAGTGTCAAAGTTCAGAAAGAGAGAGTAGGAGGATGGTAGCCCCACTATTTAGGGCCAAATTCTTTCAGATACACGTCACAGTCAGGAAAAGTGTTGGTCCACTGTTAACAGTTCACAATTTCCAAACAAAATGTGTCACGTTCACCACTAGTTGAACCTGCAAAAAACGACCAGCTTATGGTATCTGAGGTTTATAACCAAGACGCCCCTCTAATGCTGACTGCCCACTGTTGATCAGACTCCTCATTTCGACAAAACTGTCTTGAGGCTGTCGTTAACTCGGTCAAAAGGGGGTAGTTGTACAAATATACAATACAATGAGGAATTTTGCCATCAATTAAACACATTTTTCAAACCCAGTCATGATTACTCCCCTTTGGCTTAGCGTTAAGCCAAAGTTAGCAAAATTGTGTCCGTTATAATACATCGACAAAGCGTATCGAAATAAAAGACAAGAAAGAAAAGAGAAGACGAACTCTTTGAGCACTGCACCCAAAAGCAAAGCCCTAAAAAGAACTTTAAGCTTTAACGCTAGCGTTGGTCAGTCCTAACAAGGACTTCTAGCTGAGCCAATACTGTCCATGATTTAGGTTATATAATGGTGGTAGCCATCTTTCTTCGGGCACAAGAAAGGTATAGACATGAGGATTGATGTTAAGCATAACATTAATTTTAAATATTCATTAATTTTAAATGTACACTAACTCATAAAGATATTTTATAAGCTTAAAGAAATATCCTCAGAACAGTGGTACTTCGAAGTCTGCGGCTGTTTAAAGCTTTGATCTACAAATAACTCACAACAGCGGTCAGCTGTGGCTTCTTCTCAGTTATCCTGTTGTGTTATGGGTTAGGACTTCTAATATATGAGTCAAGCCTCTAGATATCTTCGCAGCTCTGTCAGATCTTGAAGTGATTTCAGGAAATAAGGAACTGTATCTGAGACGAGTTACGCTGATACCCAATCTAAATCTAATCCTTTCATTCTCGGAGATCCGTGCCTTAGTCACTTTTCCTCTTGTAGACTTTCGTGTGGATTTCAATGCTGTTGTGCGAATTTTCCGACAAAATCCTATTTTCTTCGTGATACCAAATATAATGATTTCTCACTGCCATTATTACATGTATTAGTAATTATTGTTCAGATCATACAAAAAAAGAATTATCCTGATCGAGTCCTTAACCATAATGGTATAGCAGAATTTATGTTGTGCAATACATAATATATCATAAAGACACAAGTTTACGTGGCTATTCCAGAGTGTCTTTGCCTGTGTTGTGACATCATGTGTACATTTATTCCAGACAAGACCCATTAATTACCATACTGCTCCAAGAAGAGCATATGCCTTCAATAAACTCATGCCAAGCCTTAATGTCCTGCTCTATACTTGCAAGATGTCTTATATCCCTTTCTTGCTCGTCTTAAATTCTCCTGGGAATTCAAGAACAAGTACTGCATTGTAATGCTGCCAACTGGTTACTCAATGTGTGTCCCATCAGACGCCAGCGCCTTCGTCTCACTTCTTGTTCCACGGGAATTAGTCAGCTTATTTCCATCAGTTCCACATTGGTGATCCGTCTGTTATACCCAAGCGCCAATTTATGAAAGTCTGTAACTTCTTGGTTGTCGCTTCTGCTATTCTCTTGGTTTCAGACTCATAGTGTAGGAGGAACTTGACACTTCTATAATATAACTGTGATGGGGCCGGAAAGACACCCGGCTTCCCCCTTCACGTAAAGATGCCCCGGCTTCCCCCTTCACGTAAAGGCATATTTATCGCCCAGATATTTTCGATGTGCGCGCAACCCACGTGACTGTCAGCCCACGTGACGGCGCGAGCAAGCATTGCTGAGATGTGAAAAGTCTTCAAGAAAATATATTACTTAAGTCATAATAAAGCCTAAAAATAGTTGTGGTGTAGAGTTGTGTGTTATAATTGATAGTTATGGGCCATACTTGTGTGGTTTAGTGCCTAATAGAGCAAATATCGCGAGTGTTATTTACGTGGCGCAAATTAATACGCAAAGCGCGCAGTAAGTTGAGTGATTAGCCTAGGGCTTATAAAAGAGATGATGGAGCCGCGGTAGCATAGTGGTTAGTGCACTGGCTTCCTAGCGCAGTGGTCTATGGTTCGATCCCCAGATGAGGCGGAAAATTTTTAGGCCACAAACGGCTCCTGGGTCGACCCAGCCCCAAATGGGTACTAGAGCTACTCTGGGAAGGTTAAGGCGGCCGGCGTGATGCCGACCACATCACCCCTCGTGTGCCGACGGTCAAGATAATATGGGCCTAACACCATATTCCCAATATGCCTCAATGGGCGTGTAACGGGTTCCTTTACCTTTTTTTATAAAAGAGATAGCAATAGGGTGGGGCGAGATGATGATGATGTGATATTTGATCACTCTCTTTTCACACTCGCACCGACCCGAACAACAATAAAACTCTGATTCTTGAGGCAGGGGTTGTATTTATTTTTACAACCCATTCAGTGACTAAGAGCACACAGAAGCAAACATTAAACAAATAAACCAACGAACATAACACCATACAAACAAACCCCAACAGTGCTCGATTGCTAATGTGCTCAAGGCATCTAGCCTACACTCTGGTGTCTAACTTCGTTTCTCTCTCGTCTGGGCGGCTTTTGCAAAATAGCCCGTTCGCCGCTTGCTATCTCTTTTATAAGCCCTAGGCTAATCACTCAACTTACTGCGCGCTTTGCGTATTAATTTGCGCCACGTAAATAACACTCGCGATATTTGCTCTATTAGGCACTAAACCACACAAGTATGGCACATAACTATCAATTATAACACACAACTCTACACCACAACTATTTTTAGGCTTTATTATGGCCTAAGTAATATATTTTCTTGAAGACTTTTCACATCTCAGCAATGCTTGCTCGCGCCGTCACGTGGGCTGACAGTCACGTGGGTTGCGCGCACATCGAAAATATCTGGGCGATAAATATGCCTTTACGTGAAGGGGGAAGCCGGGGCATCTTTACGTGAAGGGGGAAGCCTGGTGTCTTTCCGGCCCCATCACATAACGATCAATGTCTTTTTGCTCATAATACTTGAATCGTTCGTATTTGCAAAATACGTTACAAAAATTGCATCAGACGAGTGAAGGGGAATTCCCTAACCGTCGCCCCTCTTTTTTGGGGGGAAATTCGTACTGCGCCCTTTTAGATTCAAACGCAATACGATTTCTGCGTTGGACGCGGGAAAATTGTTACATCATTTGATGACCCAAAATTTATGCGGAATGTTAAAAATAAAACTAGCACAAAGGATTCTAAAACCTTAGATACTATAAATTTGAAATTCCGTGATATTAATTCACCGGCAAAACGTATTTTTCAAAAAAATTTTCGTAGCTCGTTTTCAGAGTATATAAACTAGTAAATTTTGAGTCATTTTCAAATACGCCCAGAAACAACCAAGAGAACGACTCGAAATTCAGCGCAGAGAAAAGCTTAGAAGAAACCAATGTAACAAATTTATTTTCAGCAGGGGTTTTCTCACCAGTCGAGACAGGTCCGTATAATAAATAATAGCTAGATAAATAACTTCAGTACGATACATAATAAATCATTTTTGAACAATCCTTCTTTTATTATTCAAAGTATGAAGACGTGTCATAATAATCAAAGACATATTTTTTTCTTCTCATAATCTGAATTACTGTGAAGATTTGCAGTGTCAGACTGTTTCTAATTTAATTTTTCGTCGCAGTTGACTTTTTAGTCATCTGACATAGACATTTTTATATTTATTTAGAAAGACGATCTGTTAAAAATGTAACTGATCTCACCAGTGAGCAATGTACTGATTGCTATAATGGCATGCTATGATATCAAGATGTATTAACGCATTCTACACTATGTTTGATTGCATTATAGATATACTGCCAGTGGCAGCTTTCTTTAATGAGCTGTTGAGCTGCAGCACCCCCTGTAAAAAAAAAAGGAATGCATACTGTCTCTACTACATTATAATACATAATCCGGACAGACCAAAAAAATACAAAAAATTGAGGTTACACCGGAAGGGTTAAATAAAATAAAAAATTATCCAACACCGTATTGCGAAAAGTGCTGCACACGATGACAGTTCAAGTGACCTTGACCTCTTATAAGCGAATGCTTGTTATACACACAGCAAAGAGGCCAGCTGCGATTGGGTTGAGTTTATTTACTATTGCTGCAACGGAACACAGCTCAAGTGCAATGAACTCTAATTAAAGGGAAGTTACAATGAAAATTTTAAACACGAGAAATAGCAGCATACATGTCTGTGTAACCTGGTTTGAGACTCGGGAAGCTGCTTCGACTGACAAGGATTACTCCTAGTTGCAGTAAACTTTTAAAATAACTTTTCAGAACTTCTTAAACAGATTTTAGATGAGATAAGACACTAATAATTTGTGTCTGGGTTGATATTTTACATCTTCTTCTTCTTCGATCCTTAACCACCGACCGTCAAAGCAGTCAGTGGCCATCACGCCTAGTGGCGTCTTGTAGGGCAACAACAAATTGATTCCACTTTGCACGGTCGGTGGCCATCCTTCGTACAGTGCCATAACTCTGGTTCATTCTTTGCATCTCAGCCTCCACAGTCCTCCGCCAAGTTGTTTTTGGTCGGCCTCTCATTCGTTTTCCTTCAGGGGCCCATAGCATAGCTGTTCTTGTTCAACCATCAGTGGTCAGATAAAACTGAGGTATAAAAACGCCAGACACCATAGCCAGAGGGTCCAATATTCTTGTCATGTGAAGTTATCCAAAAGTGATAGGTTAAGAGACTGTTTCGTACAAGCATATCTTATTCGTTAGCAAGCGGCATACTTCCCATTATATCAATATCCGGTGTAGTTAACCTATTTATGGGACTAAAAACTTATCACCATATTTCTCACCAATCCAGTTTCAAGGCGAGTAACTGCGGTGTTAATTAATTATGTCTTTAATTTTTTGATTGCACCGTCTTGTAACATATTTATTTTCAGTTGTGCTATATATATATATATATATATATATATATATATATATATATATATATATATATATAAATATATATATATATATATATATATATATATATATATATATATATATATATATATATATATATATATGTAAATAAATTTACATCCTAGTTTATCACTTGTTTATATCTTTTGTGCTGTGAGTGTTTAAGTGTATCATTATTTTCTTCCGGCTAAACCAGGAGTAGGGGCTCTTGTATGTTTCGGGATCCTAAAGTGGTTGTCTCTGGAGACCAAAATATCTACTAAAACCTTTTCCCTCAGTGAGGATTCACCTTCTCTCATTCACTCTTGCTGTCCTAAGTAGGCCTTACGAGTCATTACCATAGGGGACTTAGGGGTTTTCATCCCACATTCATCTTTGTCATTTGACAAAAACCAAATCACCTTGCGACAGCTTCAGCTGAAAATTCTTATATTTTTATATTTTTTGTTTTGCATTTTATTTCTTGTGACTGACATATATTTCCTAATGCACTGAAAACACCTCTAGCTTTTTTGTATTATTCTTATTTTGATATCACCATCAGTTTGTCCAACTTTGTCTGTATTGTTGTCAAGATTTATGCACAAGTCCACATTCTGTTCTCCATGTGAAAACTGGCTGTCATTAGCCACTATTATGTCGTTCTCCGAGACAGAATACTACATCAGATACAAAAATCTCAGACCTAAGGGCTTTTGTGTTTGGATAATTATAATAATAATAATAAATTCGTTAAGCACCAAATACGGCACATAAGGTAGAAATCAGTGCTCTCCAGATTGTTCGTTGTGACGCCACTCCTCTTAGCTCTTGCACATTATTTAATCCCAACGTTCTTCCTTCTCTTATTATTGTTCTTCTAAGTGTTTCTTTTGGTCTTCCTTTTTTCCTCTTACCCTCAGGAACCCAAGTGAGCGCCTGCAGTGGTATTCTGTTGTTTTGCATTCGTAGGACATGACCGATATATGACCATCGTCTTTTCCTTATATAGTCGGAGACATATTTCTGCCTAGAGTCTTCTCTTATTTGTCGATTAGTCTTGAATTCTTTCCAACTGATGTTCATGAGTTTTCTAAGACATTTGTTCTCGAATGTATTCAGCTTGTTCTCCAATGATTTTGTTATTTTCCAACTTTCACAACGGTATGTTAACACTGAGATAACTGTTTGGATATGCGCCCTAATAAAACCGACTAGGTTGAACGGGACGCACCTCGCCAAAACGAGGCAAAACTTTATTTATTAAAAAAACCAAAAAAAAAAAAAAAATCAGATACAGACCTATAGTTCTCTTTAAAAAGCACACCGCAGCAATTAAGACTTTTAATCCAAATGTGGAGAAACTCGTAAAGCCAGCTCAGATTTCTTGTGAAAGGTCACATGAAGTCTTATAAAGATGAAAGTGGTTGTCCATACAAAGAAAGTAACGACAAGGCAAATCTTGTGCCGAAGGTTGTTAACGCGTTCAGTCCAGGTTCAACCTGTTTTATGTCATCAACTTCAAAGTACCGACCAGCCCCCCCCCCCCCCCCCCCCCCCCCCCCATATGCCACCCATATGCCACGTCGTTTCTGACTTATCGAGTATCAGCTCATTACTCCTTGTTGTTTGATTTTTGTTTAGGATGGGGGGAGGGAGAGGGTTTACAGATGATGTTCAGTATGTGTTTACAGATGTGTTTAGTTGCTTTATTGTGTTTACAGATGTGTTTAGTTGTTTTATTGTGTTTACAGATGTGTTTAGTTGCTTTATTGTGTTTACAGATGTGTTTAGTTATTTTATTGTGCTTACATATGTGTTTAGTTGCTTTATTGTGTTTACAGATGTATTTAGTAGTTTTATTGTATTTACAGATGTGTTTAGGTGTTTTGTTGTGTTTACTGATGTGTTTAGTTGTTCTGTTGTGTTTACAGATGTGTTTAGTTGTTTTGTTGTGTTTACATATCTGTTTAGTTGTTCTGTTGTGTTTACAGATGTGTTTAGTTGTAATGTCGTGTTTGCAGATGTGTTTGGTTGTTTTGTCGTGTTTACAGATGCGTTTAGTTGTTTTGTTGTGTTTACATATGTGTTTAGTTGTTTTATTGTGTTTACAGATGTGTTTAGTTGTTTTGTGTTTACAGATGTGTTTAGTTGTATTGTTGTGTTTACAGATGTGTTTAGTTTTTTTTTTCAAATAAAGTTTTGCCTCGTTTTGGCAAGGCGCGTCCCGTTCAACCTAGTCGGTTATATTAGGACGGATGCCAAATATAAAAGATCCTTAGGTCAAGAATTATTATGTTTAGTTGTTGTTGCTGTCGTTTTTGACGGAGTCATAATAGGTAAATCTATTTAATACTTTTGTTGTAAAACTTTGTTGGTCAAAGTTGGATAAGTGGGTATTTACTTCTATGACAGGTTGTTTAAGGGTTATCTGCCCTTTCTTTCAATTATTGTCGTTGATCTGTCTTAACGATGCTCAGTTCTATGCTGTCTAGGCATGCGCCGGTTCTGGGCGCGAACTGAGGAAACTTCCGTCAGGGAGAGTGTTTCTTGGGCTGTCGGACATGATGTTCGTTGTGATTTTCTCTATATCATCATGGGGATTGGAAAGTTTTCGATCTGACTGAAATGTCAATGTTTTCCCCAGTGATTCTTTGTTCGTCAAGAGTGACGACATTTATTAAGTGTGTATCCGGAAGATTCTGTAAAAGGTAAAAGACATTATTATTAATATGCATTTGGTTGCAGAACATTTGAAGTTACCTATCTGCGAGTGAAGCTCACAGATCTTGAGAGACAGAATTCCTTCTTTGCTTCTTGTTCTAGCCAAATGAGACTGAGTGTTTTCAATTGAACAGAAGCCTAATGATGATGATAAATTATTGTGGACGCCGCAGGTTGGCGGTATATATATGTTTAGCATGGTTTGATCGTGCCTGCTAACAAAGGATACACAGCTGTCTACATATT
The DNA here is from genome assembly GCA_024509875.1 of Oreohelix idahoensis. Lineage (NCBI taxonomy): Eukaryota > Metazoa > Mollusca > Gastropoda > Stylommatophora > Oreohelicidae > Oreohelix > Oreohelix idahoensis. Next base: position 65,221 of record JAMPIV010019678.1, read on the forward strand.
GAGGCCCTGTATTACGGCCACTATTTTTCAGCAAGAGGAAATATACCTGGCGGGCTATGCCAGTTGAATAACAGCCTTATGTATTATTGCTACGCAATTTAGGAGCTCGTTTGTTGGACGACAGAGCTAATTAAGTACCTGACGCGCTGAGTCAATGGTACGGAAGCTACATTGTAAACTGCAACATTAGGACAGATGATGTTTGGGTATGTCCTAATTGATGTATGATGCAAGCCTTTGATTACCAGACACTTAACAGTCATTTATTATCTATGTGAAGTCCTTGATCTTGTCAATTTGACTGTCCTGTTGATGCTACTGTCAGTTTCGTAAATAAATGTTTGAAACGTGCCAGCAGTCTTCAATCCATCATTGACTACTGCATGTGAGTGTATGGGTGCATTATTGACTTAACTAAGAGCTTCAAGCATTCGCGTTCTCGTCTACACCCACACTCAGCACATCATAATACCAGTACCACACATCTACAACATGTACGCTGTTTTGTGTGAGTGATCATAGTACCCCTGGCAGTGCCTCACGCTGGTGGCCGTTACATTTCTGGTGACCTACATCAACACCGCAACATTACACAGTCCAGGTGATAAACGACACGTTCACTCTGCCAGCTATCACATCACGCATAAACAGTACGTTACAGTTGTCTTGTTGTGTTTACAGATGTGTTGTTGTTTTATTGTATTTACAGATATGTTTAGTTGTTTTGTTGTGTTTACAGATGTGTTTAGTTGTTTTGTTGTGTTTACGGATATGTTTAGTTGTTTTGTTGTGTTTAAAGATGTGTTTAGTTGTTTTGTTGTGTTTACAGATATGTTTAGTTGTTTTGTTGTGTTTACAGATATGTTTAGTTGTTTTGTTGTGTTTTTATATATATATGTTTAGTTGTTTTGTTGTGTTTACAGATATGTTTAGTTGTTTTGTTGTGTTTACAGATGTGTTTAGTTGTGTTTACATATGTGTTTAGTTGTCTTGTTGTGTATACAGATATGTTTAGTTGTTTGGTTGTGTTTACAGATATGTTTAGTTGTCTTGTTGTGTACACAGATGTATTTAGTTGCGTTTACATGTGTGATTAGATTTGTTTACAGATGTGTTTAGTTGTGTTTACAGATATGTTTAGTTTTTGTATATACAGATGTGTTTATTTGCGTTTACATGTGTGTTTAGATGTGTTTACAGATGTGTTTAGAGATATGTTTAGTTGTGTTTACAAATGTGTTTACAGGTGTTTACAGATGTATTTTGTTGTGTTTACATATGTGTTTAATTGTGTTTACAGATGTTTAGTTGTGTTTACATGCGCGTTAATTGTTTTTACAGGTGTTTTAGTTGCTTATTTGTGTTTAGAGATATGGGTAGTTGTTTATCTGTGTTTATACACATGGTTAGTTGCGATTTCACATTTGTTTTTTTGTTTTTTGTTTTTTTTTCAGATAAGTGTTGTTGTTTTTAAGATATGGTTTAGTTATTACCCCTGTTTATAGATGTTATAGCAGTCACAGATACCGGATATACTCGAGTGTAAGTCGACCCTAGACTTTTGGACCTAAATAGCGTCCAAAATAAACGTCCCTATTATACGTCGAAGTACAAAAAAATGATACTTCAATGATGAATTTATGAAAAGCTATAATTTGTTTCCTCCAAAGCTGCTGGTAATTTATGTGCAATTTTTGTGCGTTGGTGATGGGGACAGCGAAAAGCGGCTAATAAAATGGCACGCCAGCCTGCACATGTAAGAAATTTCGATATTTCTGGCATGTTGTGATGTTTTTCACTAATTTTCAATTGATCTTTGAAGTCAAACCTATTATGACTTATAGTCAATGCGCAATGAAAAAATTGAGACTTGCGCGCTTTTTTATTGGACGTCAGCAGGCTTTCACAGTGCAATGTGCGCTGGTTCCGTATTTTCCCAAAAATGCACCATGAAAAAAAAAATTTGCAAGGCATACGTATTCTTTTGGCGGGTACTCGATTCAGTTTTCAGCGCAATCAACGCCTATTTCCGTATTTTCACGAAAAGTTAGCAGGATTTTTCACTGTTCGTTACAGAATGTATCACTAAGACAACTAGTAATATTTGTCTGAGGCTAGGCCTCACTGGAATGTCGTTTTTGAACTTATTAGATTTTTGGATCAGATACGTCGTTCCTGAAATTACTAGATCTTTGGATCAGATACATCGTTCCTGAAATTACTAGATCTTTGGGTCAGATACGTCGATCTTGAAATTACTAGATCTTTGGATCTGAAACGTCGTTCCTGAAATTACTAGATCTTTGGATTAGATATGTTGTTCCTGGATTTACTACATCTTTTGATCAGATACGTCGATCTTGTAATTACTACATCTTTGGATCAGATGCGTCTTTCCTGAAATTACTAGATCTTTGAATCAGATGCGTTGTTTCTGAAATTATTAGATCTATCGATCAAATACGTTGTTCCTGAAATTACTACATATTTGGATCAGATACGTCGTTCTCGAAATTGCTAGATCTTTGGGTCAGATACGTCGTTCTCGAAATTACTAGATCTTTGGGTTAGATATGTCGTTCCTGAAATTACTAGATATTTGGGTTAGATATGTCGTTCCTGAAATTACTACATCTTTGGATCAGAAACTAAGTATTTCAAAATTAAGGTCTCGGATTGCGAACGAGTTTTATTTTTTAAGGACGTTGGTAACCCAACTGTGTACGTTAATCGGAATTTGTATTTCCAGTACATGTACGTAGTAGTAATAGTAGTCCCTTTAACTTAGTTCAATCGACAACTTCATCCTCCCAGGTTGCCGGATTTATGTTTTATATTTTTGTCTTGTCACTCTTGTTTGATGGTTTGTTTTTTAGAAACATACTTAATTTTGACTATGATTGGATACTGCAAATGTATGCTGTTATATTACCTGTATTATGTTGCATGCCTTTAAATTGATGCTTAAAGTAACATGCAGGACTCAATGAATATAGTATACAAGATAAATGAAAGTGGTAGGGCAGAATGTTAGACGGGCTTGCGCGCCCAATTCTTAACCTTTTGAACATAAAGTTCGTTCGTTCGTTTCAGTGCCTTCATGTCTCTCTTGCACACATCTTTGAATCTCAACTGTGGTCGCCCTGCTGTTCTGTTTCCATCTACCAGTTGTCCGTAGAAAATATCTTTGGGATGCGACCATCTTCCATGCGGCGGACACGGCCAAGCCAGCGTAGACTGCGCTGTCTCAGCAGAGTATACATGCTTTGAAGACCATCGCGTGACAGTGTCGTAATTTTTATCTGAGAGGGTGCTGATGAATATTGGTCCCTTTAGAGTGTAAAGTGATATTGAAGGCTCTGTGAGAATAAGGATTTAGGAGAATGAGGTAGTAGATTCACAAGCGCTGGGAAGGAGCAAGGACAGTCTCTTATTACGACAATATCTGTTTTCTCACAGACTATTCCTATCTCTCTTCTGAACAAACAATTGTTTGTCAGTTCCAGTCGCTCAGGCGCGCTCACCGATTTGGTGATTCTGTCGCTCAACGTACATGAATACAACCTACACAGATGGAAATGTTTGGAGTTTTAGGCCAACCGACAACCAACACAAATAAATATTAATACCTTTATTATCATAAAGGACTCACACATAATTGTACATTTACAGTCAAAAATCAAAGGTTACAGAATACAAATATGATAAGGGAAGAGGGTGTTTTGAGGAGAAATATCCCATCCACCGTTTCCCGTTTATATTCTGCTAACGGACAAGACCCGGTCCCAAAGTCAAGAAAGGGGGGGGGGGGGGGGGGAATCGGAGATAGGCAATTTAACCCCCTGGTAAATTTATTACTTTGAGGCAAGGGGTTACAGAAAGAAGGGGGGGGGGGGGGTGTAGAGGAAAGCTAGGGTTCTCAATTGTCTCCCTTTAAATCAACAAATTTTACGGGAGGGGGGAATGAACACAGTTACCCAATCCCGCTAGGAGAGATCCCGTACAAGGAATATAATGCACCTTAGTACAAGGTCGAACTAATTAAAAGGGTAAAGAAAAGATAAATCTCCTTTCATTCAAAAAAAAAACACTAGGGCTGGCCATCCCCACAAACACACACGCAGACTTACCGAAAGGTGAATTCTGGCACTTCATAGGAAATACATCACAAAAAACAGCACTAAACCTTGGCTTAGGTAAAAGTATTTTCTTCCGTGTACAGCCCCAGATTTTGCGGGTTGTTGAAGTTAACAAAGTGTCCCGAAATCGCTGGACGTTGAAGTGTAACGGTACTGTTTGTTTATTAGATAAAGTTCCTAAAGAAAGGCACAGGCACTTGGCTAGGCGTGAGGTATGGTGTGGTTCCTAAAATTGGCACAGCTGGTGGAGATAACTTCCTTTTTCCGTAATGTCACAAGTTAAGAAAACACTGAGGTAAGTTCTTCTTCGGGGGGGGGGGGGGGGTTTAAATCCACTGAATATACGTGACAGACAGTGTTCAGGTAGATCGGTGTTTTTTCTTCACAAATAGGGGCAGTGAATAAAATATGTTCTGCTTCCAGTTTTCTTTAAGGACTCTATATGAACTAGTATTTTTAAAGTGTTTCTTGAATGGCTTTATTCTCAGTTACGTTCAGAGGAGCGGGGCCCATTACAGGTCGCCACAAATTTAGCTTTAAAAAAGTTCATATGTTACTGGAGTTATCAAATTGAGTTTGGCAGAACTCTGTATATAATTAATAATTGCTGGGATGCAGGTTGAATGATCGTTCTGAATGAAAGATAATCAAAACAAGAAATGCATTACAAATCATATTATAATCTGACGCGATAAATTACAGTTAGCCTATTTACTTATTAGCGTCGTCAATTAACAAATCAGGAAAACTTCCCGTGAGTTAAAAATAATTAAAAGCACATCTATCTATTGTGATGGGGCCGAAAAGGAGACGCCCGCCCCCTACCTGTTTTTGGGCAGATTTATCGCCCATGTATTTTTAGAAGTGCGCGAAGCATGCTGAGATGTAAATTCTTCAAGATTGATGAAGTAGAAGATATGTTATTAGGCCACAATAAAGCCTACATATAGTTGTGGTGTAGAATTGTGTTATTTGATAATAGCTGTAGGTTTTATTTGTGTTTTCGCTATTCCTAAAGCGATAATCGCGTGTGATATTTAAGTAGCCAAGATTAATACGCCCAGCGCGCAGATAAGTGAGTGATTAGCCTAGTGCCTATAAAAAGAAATAGCGATCGGCAAAAGGCCGATTTGAAGATTCAGCCCACACGAGAGAGCAAACGACGAAGCGCCCTGTGTACCCACACAGAAGAACACAAAGACATGACATAATAGCAATCGGGCACATGCTGGGTGTTTTGTTTTGTTTTGTTTCGTTTAGTTCGCTAGTTTATTTGTTTAATGTTTGCTTTGTCACTGAATGGGCTGTAAAAATAAATATAACCCCTGCCTCTAGAATCAAGAGTTTTATTGTTGTTCGGGTCGGTGCGAGTGTGACAAGAGAGTGATATCACAATCACAACATAATCATCATCATCATCTCGCCCACCCTATCACAATTGGCGTCGTCTGCAGGATCAGGCAGACAGTGACACTGAGCAAACACCAAACGAACAAATATTGTAAACACCCAGCAGTGCATTCCTGCAGCAAGATGGCTAATGCGCATATGAAGATAATGTACGTGGAGGAGCCAGAGATAAGGTTGTTTAGTGGAGAGGGGAGGCCCACTTGGCAAGAGTTTGTGGGAGATGTGGAAGCCGCGTGGAAGGTGGCGCCTTTTTGTGCAGAAGACAAGTTAGACATGATATGGAACAACGTGACGAAATGTGTATCTAGAGAATTACGGATACATGGCGGAGCCAAGGCCAGCCCTGAGAAGTTACTGGAAATTGTCAAAAAAGCCTACAGCGAGCAACCACAAGTCAGTGAGGTGAACAGGAATTTCCCTTGGGAATATGCTGTTTATGGTGGAAGTAAAAAGCCTGAGACACGGGTCCAGATAGCAAGTGCAGAAGTTAAGAAGGAGGAGGAGGCCCTCAGGGCGGAATTATCCTTCCTAAAGTCCCAGATAGCACAGATGTCAGAGGCCAGTTCGCCAGCACAAGAGGAGGTGCAGAGAAAAAAAGCACCAAGCCAACCGCGGAAGCAGCCAAAGCACAACGAGGAGGTGTGTCCGCGGGAACAGCCAAAGCACGACGAGGAGGTGCATGTTCTGGTATGTGAGAGTCAAGCTGTTGTTAACGAAAGCAGTGAGCTGACAGTACCGACCAGTGCAGCTGCACCGACAAGGCGAAAAGGAGTTTGCAAGTGGTACAGTGTCCGCAGGGGATGGGGATTCATCACGCCAGATGATGGAGGTATTGATGTATTTGTACATCAGACCAAGATCTTCAGAAAGGGATTCCGGAGTCTGGCGAGAAATGAGAAAGTAGAGTTTGACAGCAAACCATCGGTCCAGGGCATGGAAGCAATTTATGTATGCGGCATTGGCGGTCAAGAGTGTAAGGGCAGCAGAAAGCGACCCATGGCACAGAGGAAGCCCAGAAAGATAAGATGCTACAATTGTGGAGACCTGTCAGACCACATGGCAGCCAAGTGCCCTCAAGGCCCGCTTCCGAAGAGATGTTTTCGATGCAAGTCAACTGAACATTTGATAGCCGCCTGTCCCTCAAAGAGCTCTTTCCCGAGACGTGCTACCACAACCAGGTTTCCTTCCGGGTGCAAGCCAAGAGATTACCGTGACAACTGTCACCCTAAGGGCGCCGAGAAGATTGGTAGTCGGTTAGGGGAGGAAACTCGTCTTAAGCAGAGAGGAGGGAGTGCAAGTCAAGGTTCAGAGGAGGAGACACATCAAAAGCAGATAGTGGGGAATGTTGGCCACCGTCCACGCAAAACGAGTGTCAAGCACGTCAGGAGCAATCCCCCTACAGATTCGACAGCTACAAGCACTGACAGGCAGATGTCACGGGCAGGCAGCGACGCGGCACCGGTGAGCGAGTCTTCAAGACCACAGCAACTGACAGCCCGGCAACGTACAACTGGAGACATGACGACCAAGAGTGTCTCCAGCCAAGTTGTACCGAATACAGAATCTGAGCCCAAAACATCGCCGCTGAGAAATAATCAAACGCAGCACCAACGATCCAAGAGATTTCGACAGAAGTGTCGGAGGTAGTGATGTTGTCGGGACGACAACAAAATCAGGAGGGAGATGTGTGATGGGGCCGAAAAGGAGACGCCCGCCCCCCTACCTGTTTTTGGGCAGATTTATCGCCCATGTATTTTAGAAGTGCGCGAAGCATGCTGAGATGTAAATTCTTCAAGATTGATGAAGTAGAAGATATGTTATTAGGCCACAATAAAGCCTACATATAGTTGTGGTGTAGAATTGTGTTATTTGATAATAGCTGTAGGTTTTATTTGTGTTTTCGCTATTCCTAAAGCGATAATCGCGTGTGATATTTAAGTAGCCAAGATTAATACGCCCAGCGCGCAGATAAGTGAGTGATTAGCCTAGTGCCTATAAAAAGAAATAGCGATCGGCAAAAGGCCGATTTGAAGATTCAGCCCACACGAGAGAGCAAACGACGAAGCGCCCTGTGTACCCACACAGAAGAACACAAAGACATGACATAATAGCAATCGGGCACATGCTGGGTGTTTTGTTTTGTTTTGTTTAGTTTCGTTTAGTTCGCTAGTTTATTTGTTTAATGTTTGCTTTGTCACTGAATGGGCTGTAAAAATAAATATAACCCCTGCCTCTAGAATCAAGAGTTTTATTGTTGTTCGGGTCGGTGCGAGTGTGACAAGAGAGTGATATCACAATCACAACATAATCATCATCATCATCTCGCCCACCCTATCACACTATACAGAACTAAACTGTATTAAAGTTATAATTCTCTTTAACGTCTGCAAAAATAAATTTACGCGTCAATTGTATTAGGAAATACTTTTAGCTGTAACATTAGTTTGCACTAGAACTTTGAAAATGGGTTTATTTAATAAGGTTAAATTTACACCACAATCCATTGAAATCAATTGAAATAACTCGACCACTGATCACTCGAAGCTAATGTATAAATTACCGTCTGCACAGAAAGAATACACTCCAATAGTCACGAAGGTAGATGAAATCCAGCAGGAATCCGACTATGCTAGTGCAACTAGGATTCTGTCAGAGCGAACGATAAAATGCAGTTTATCGGAGTTCTCTATTTATACTTCTCGAATGTAACTTGAATGGGGCGTACTAGATTTTCGCACCTTTCTTGAAATTGAGCAAAATTCGAGATACCTCGCCGTGGTGTTAATCGCTGCGATTCCTACGTTTTCCCCGGTCTACCGATTTCCTTCCGTCTCAGGCTTGCTTGCATGAGGGTGTGAAAAGTTTCCGAGAAGCTAACTCTGTGAGCTGCGAGTTCCCTGTTTCTTTAGATCGTGTACCGCCGCGATTGAATTCTGAGATCTGTCTGTCTTTGATGGTGCCACTGTTCTGAGAGCTTTGGCAACTCCCACCAGGCGGGGTGACAGCCAGGTAAGAAAATGATCTGCTGTTTATTGCTCTAGAAACAGGAGTGAGTCTGTGGCCCGTCCTCTTTTGGGCCGGCGTTAAGGAAAAGATTGCTATAAATCGTTCTCAGAAATGGTTGTGGGCGGGATTTAATCTCCCATCAAAGGCCATGCGATCTCAAACGTTCGCATAAGATAGCGGGCTACATATTAATGATCCAGCGTGTAAGGTTCTCGTGGAAATGCTGCATGCCGGTAAAAGTTACAACAGATGATCAGGGGTTCTAAAGTTATGAGAGGCCAATATTCTGTTATCATCCATCGAGTCAGGGAAATTCATTTGTCATACATAAACGTACGTCACAATCGTCCCCACTTTTGAGACATGGAAACTCGTTTTCATGTTTCATTTATGACAATGAAGCTGCCCTGATCGGTAGTTTTAGGATGATTGGCATCGTCGATTTTCTCCTCTTCCTCTGTGGTCTAGTTTCTACTCAAGAAGTCAGCTCCGACATTCTGTTTTCCTGGAATATATTCCACTTTGAAGGAATAAACACTCAATAGCAAGGCCCAACGCATTATCCTTGCGTTGAATTCCTTCTTGGCACCCAGGAAAGCTAGTGGAGCATGGTCTGTTTGCACCGTGAAAGAAGTACCATACAGAAACTCATGATGGCGTCTGATGCCATGAATCAGAGCGAGACATTCTCTTTCAACGACACTGTAGTTGCGTTCCGCTTTATTCAGTTTCCGACTGCCATAGGCAACTGGAAATAGCATGTTCAGGTCACTGTCATCGGCTTGCAGCAATGTTGATCCGATGCCCTGACCTGACGCATCAACTCTCAGTATGAAAGGTTTATTAAGGTCAGGTAACCTTAGGATGGGGTATGCCGACAACTGTCCTTTCAAAGTGCTGTATGCATGTTCGCACTTTTGATTCCACATGACCTTATCAGGACAACCTTTCTTGGTGAGGTCAGTCAGAGGTGCTGTCAGTCCGTTGAAGTTCTGGATGTATTTCTGATAGTATGCACATAGCGATATGAAGGAACGTACGTCTTTCTTCGTTCGGGGTCTTTTTGCTGCCACAATTTTCTCCACGTTCTTCTTAATAGGCCAACTGCATCCGTGAGAAATAGTATGCCCCAGGAAGTCTAACTGTTCAAACCCGATGAGACATTTGCTAGGTCTGGCTGTGAGACCCGTTTCCTGTAGTCTCCTGAGGAGCATAGCAACCGTAGCAATATGTTCTTCATAGGTTTCCGATGCAATTAATATGTCATCCATGAAATTATGGATATGGGGACTTTGCAAAGGCTCTAGAAGCTTCCTCATCATCCTGGTGAACACTCCTGGTGCGTTATGCAAACCGAACGGCATCACATTAAATGTGTAATGTCCTTCGCTAGTGCTGAAAGCTAACAAAGGTTTAATTTTCTCCTTGACTGTATTTGATAATAACCTTTGCTGAGGTCAATCTTGGAGAAGATCTTTGCTTTGCTGAGCTTGGTGAACAACTCAGAAACAGTTTGGAGAGGTTCGGGCTGGAATTCCGTTACAGCCTTTAGCAACCTGTAATCAATGCACAGCCGAACTTCCTTATTGGCTTCTGCAAACAGCACTACACCACTCGAGCTGTAAGGAGATGTAGACTCACACTGATAATTCCTGCCTGACGCAGCTTGTCTATTTTCTCCGCGAAGTGCATCCGCTTTTAGCGTACGGGGATGGGGTAAACTCTGGTTTGAACAGGGGTCTCGTTTGTTAATTTCATATCAAATTCAATGAGATTTGTTCGACCAGGTACACATCCGTTTTAAGACTACACATGCTTACTGTCTTTTTTATTACTGTTTTATATGTAGAGCCCTTATTAGTTTGGTTTTCTGTTTGTTGTTCTGGTGAGGAGATTGTCGCCGAACTTGACATCTTTAAAGGATTCTGTGGGTTGCAATGGATACTCCATGCAACCATCATCATCTTCCTCGTCTTCCGTTGCTATGGCGACAGCCAGGAGATGCTGGGAGGATGCACTAGGGGTTCTTTTCCAAATATTTCTTTACTTAAGGCAGATTTATGTGGAAGACCTTCTCCTTTCCTTTGATGGAGATCTTGTAATTGGTAATTAGTACGTGAATCTTTTTAAGGACGGTAAACGGCCCTTGCCAATCCGGAATGCGAAGTTTATTATTAGCTTCCGGTTGGGAGTAGCAACTTTCCTTGAAACCTTTCTCCCCTGGTTGGAGCTCTCTTCACTTTGATTGATTGCAGCTTTGTTGTATCATTTAGCATCGTGTTTAGCGTGGCGCGGGCTTTCGTAAGGTTTTGGTTTGTAGCTAGATCCCATCCTAGCTTTAGCCGCCTTTTCCTTGAGCTCAGATAACATACTTGCTTGCAGGAGAACGACTGTCTCGTCAAGCCTCCCCCTTTTGTGTTCTGTCAGGGACACCGCGCTCAAGAGTAAAAGGCCTTCTAGTGGCCCCTTTATTTATAATTGAGGTCCTGCCAAATAAAATAGTGTCGATAGCAGAGCAGAGATGCCAAACTCCCGTAGACGCTTGGGAACCTCTAACCTCACGCGGTTAGGCGAATAAGGCAAAGACAGCCGATATAGTACAGAGTTCAGACAAGTCCGATATATATAGGTCCCAGTCCTCCCTCCAAAAACCCTCGCTCACCAGCTTACGTTTTCTCTTCTTATTTACCTCTCTTCAAAGATTAGGCATGTTCCTGTGATTCAGCATTACGGCCATCGGGTAGGGACTTGTGTGTTTTCGGCCCTCACATGATTCTTAATGTAAATCTCCTCCATATATTATAGGTTTACGGATATATGGGATTCCATTGGTCTGGGGTCTAAACTTGCTATGAGGGAACCTATACCGTGTATATTTGCACAAGGCTTCTGCGGATATGTGCTTGGAATTAGTGGTGGGTTGGGTGGGTGTGTGTGTGTGGTGCAAGGAGTGGATACCTAGGGGTAAGGGGGATGACTGTTCCTTCTTTTGAGTCTTTTCCAGAGGACCAATAATGTCGACAGGCAACCCGTTCAAATGAGACAAGGTCGCCTACTACGTGGCATTTGCCCACTAAGCCGTTATCCGGGGGTGTGGTTCTGATCAAGTGCTATGGGCTGCTACCCGTTGGCACTGGAACGTTCAGGATTCTCACGTAACCTGACAAGTCGCGAGCCCTTCACTCCTGGCCACCAATAGGGTTTTTTATTCGCTGGAATAGCTGGCGTTTTGTCCACTGTGTCCGTAAAGTGAGATATGTTTGAGGTCGCACACCATTCGAAACGATGTGAGTGTTGTGATCATGTAACCCAGCGCCACCCCCCCCGGGCTACCCCCCCCCCCCCTCCTGCCTAGTCGCGTTATTCCCCGTGTCGAGAGTTCCATTAGCCAAGCAGTCCGTACACAGGTGATGTCCCCTCCCCCTACCAATACCATCCCAATTAGTATAGCTATGACTCTCAGATGTATCACGTCTGGTCTGGAGTCCATTAGCCTTGGCCAGTTAGGTTGTTTTTAACAGCATAGGGCCCAGAAGTGGTCTGATCTTTGTTGCACCCTCATTCAGTTCATTGGCAACAAGTTTGGCGCAGGCGACCATCTACTATCTTGAGTTGCCCTGCTTAGTGGTGACCGCTGACACCATGGTCTCGTGCTCCTGTATCGTCGATCCCAATTGAATACGACACATATCTAGGGGGGATGGGGGGGGGGTTAACGGTGCGGTAGGATCGTGGATGCGGGGATCCATTCTGGCCGCTTTAACTAACTCCTGCGACAAAAGTCAGAGTGTTATTTTCTACCAGTGCGATAGGAAGCGTCCTGAAGAAGTGCTTCACTCCTGGAATAAACTCACTAAGTGGGGACGGTTTCCTCTGTTCTCCTGACCGGGTTTGACTAGGTGCACTAGCAGACATATACAATCAAAACTTAATGGCCAGGTGAGTGCAACCACACTAAGACCAAGTAGTACGATGGTACCGTTCAAATAATTTCGGCAGCGCTGTACTCGAGTTGAGGGTCGAGATCCCCCTGGCAGGTTGAGAACTCACTGACATTGACTTTACTTTTCCGAGGCTGTATAGAGTCGAACTAGCGCGAATGCGTTTTGCACCGGTTTGTTTGCAACCTAGATCAGACGTCCTGTGTTAGTGAAGTCTTCCGCGTTTTCCTTGACCTTGTGGCCGCGCTGCCTACGTAGGGCTGTTGGGTTGAATTCAGAGCATTGTTGTTGGCGCAGGGGTACCAGGGTCTTTGTAGACACTGGGTCGATTTTTCACACGGGAGGTAGGCTGCGGATAATTGTTACATATCGTTGGTTATATAGTCTGAGTTCATTCTCAGTGGGAAAAGAATAGGATGCCTGTTCTAGATTCTGTTTTCGCTTAGATGCTCATCAGTGGGGGTTTTTACGTTTAGTGCTGGGGAAGTTCGGCATATAACATCCGCTTATAGGGTTTCAGAGCTTATTGTGTATGTCTTCAAGCCTGACTGTCCCCCTGTTCCGGCCACAGAACAGTCTACGTGAGATCATTATCGATCAAAGTACTGGAGTCTTTTTTATCTAGCTCCGATGCAAGAAACAAGGTCGCAGTTGTAGTCCAACTGCTTTGACAAGTGGTCCGGGTCAGACCCTAATGCTCTAAACCGCATACAAGAAACCGCTTTCAGATAATACCGTGAGGACGTGAAGAGAACTGGGGAAATGTCGTTCAGTTGCTCTCTTTTCGGCTGCGTTTCTGAAACAAACTGCAGAAACCTTTCCGTGCAGTTTTCATATCCACAAACCTTGCTGTAGTAGGCACGGAGCCTTTTTCATGAATCATCTATGAGTGGTCCCGTAATACATGTTGATCTCACCAGTGGAAGCAAAATCGCTCAGGGTATCTGTAAATGGCGTCCACGCGGGATCGAGTTATGCTATAGGACATTGCCTTGGATCAGGGACGCAAGACACACGTCCGCAGGGATGGGTAGGTGTGGCCCCGGGGGGGGTCATCAAGGCCGAGGACGGCGGAAGTAGGAGCAGGGTAAGCTTATCCGCCATGTCATGTCGAAATGCAACGTTAACTAGAGTTTGTGGAGCCGAATGCCCCGAGAGTAGGGATGGAAGAGTATCATCAGGGTTTGGAAGCTTGGGTTTTTTAGGGTCAAGGGGGAGTGGAGATAGAACTGGATTTCCCATCACAGGCGGTACTTCGATACGTCGCGATTTATACTGGGTTCATTCTGTAGATATCGAAGCTCCTTGCGTTTTAGGTCCCATGAAACTCGAATGGATCTATAAAGGAGGGATTTCTGTGATGTTCCGGACTGTGACACAGCCTTATCCCTAGTCCCGCTCCGTCGGGCGAATTGGGTCGGTCGTGAGAGCCGAGACGAGGGAAGCTCTCACCTTTTCGCACTAGTATTCAGTGCTATTCCAGCTCGCTGAATCGACTGAAAGCTTCTTTCTGTAAGGACGGCGACAGGCCGGCCACTGGCAGTCTTACGGTATGCCTTCGACATGTGGGCAGAAAGTACTAAGCTCTTAGAAGTGAAGGGCTAAACTAGGCGCTCTCGCTTAGCACTGCCTAGGGGATCTCGGTGGGATACCTAAAGTGTTGAAATCTGGGAGGAGACGAGAGAACGATGTCAGGAGCTAAGTAGGAAGTCTATAATGCCGATCTGTGGAAGATAGAGGATCTGAACTATGGGGCTATTGAGGGGCGCAATTATATTGAGCTAGGCCCAGAAGGAAGAAACTTGCGACACCGGAACCGGAGAGTGAAAAGATCCAAGGAGTTGTGAGCAAGGGTGAGGGAGGAAGAGAGGGGCGGGGGAGGGACTGAGGGAGAAGCAGCACAAATGTGCGATGAAGTTGAGTCGAGCTGCCTCGCCGGAGCACGGTCGTGGATGTAAGATACTGTGCAAGCTTACGATGACGAAATCTCAGGCATAAGGTCAAAGGAGGGGCGTATGAAGCGGATTGTCGTGGATGGGGGAGATATAGGAAGGCGGGGAATGATTGTTTTAGACATTGTCAGCCCCACCTTCCCCCCCAAACACCCACACTGACAAACAAGCAAGTAGACATAGCGCTTTAGCATTAGTGAGCATGACCTAGTTCAAGAACACTTCACTGGTGTATGGGTCTAAGATGCCACGTTTCCTGATCTCCTTGGGGGCTCGGCATTTGTTTAGGCAACTCCCTAGGTGATGGATGCGGGGAATACGAGAGGAGGTTCTGGGTTAGTCGTTATCGAAGTCACACTTCTGGAGGATTTAACGGACAAGTAAGGATTCAGAGACGGTGGAATTGCTTCTCAGATGGAGAGGGGGCGAGTGACGAGTCCGGGTTGAATGTAGCGGAATTTTTTTTCGGGACACCTTGTCGATTTCTTGATTTTCCGGTTGTTTGGTAACAGACTTAACTGGTCCTGTTGCATAGTGATACATCTGGAGATTATCTAGCACAGTGGAAGATAGCAGGTTGCGTGACCGATATGAGGAGTATATGAAAGGGGGAATCTAGTGCTGTTGTTGTGGTATTAGACGAGCTTTTGCTGTTATATGTAGAACGAGCGGTTGGGTTCGGAAAGGATGACTGTCTCGCCATGGTCAGGTGTTGTCTATAGCGTTGAGGCTGAAGTGAAAGGACTCGACTGAATGTCGCCCTTCGAGAGCTCGAGAGTGTATAAGAATTACACATATCTAGTGAATTGTTGCTCGGGGATTCAGCGTGGGGAGAAAATAGCTGATATCAAGATATGGTGCAAATCGTGTAGATGTTGAGTCACTGGAGTAAGGATTGGTGGAATATATATTATTTTTCAACTATGATCTTGTCCGACATTAGGAACAAGTGTGTTATTTGTTAGTCTCGGGGAGGAGGGTCCAGGTGAGGTCCGATTTACTAGCCTTTGATCATGGTAGTTCGGTCGCTTCAGACCGCGGTCCCTTGTTGAAGGTGCTATAGTACATTCGGGTTTAGGATGTGAGTGTCTATGATCAAGTTTTACACAACTGACCTGAGTGCACTCGCAAGGATAGGGATTATGTTGCTTCATAGCGTTGTGGGACGAGTAGGAAAGTATCGATAAGCAAGGCGTCGGGATGTTCCGCAGGGGAGAACTGCGAAGTATTGAATGTGGGGTGTGTATTGGTGGTAGATGACGGGTCTGTTCAAGAGGCAGGGGGCAAGACCGTTTGGTAAATGGTTGATTGGATTTGTGAAATCTGTGGTTGCCGTGAGGGCGATCCTCTCAGGTCTTGTGCTTGGTGGGGTGTTGCGTGAACATTTGCAGAAATGTTTTGCGCAGTGTGGGTGGCGGTTGCGCGAGGAGGAGGAGCGAACGAGCTCGAGCGGTCTCTATTCTCTTCGGTAGGAGAGGGCCATACGTGAAATCAGTGGTTGGTTATCGGGTGGGCGGCCAGCTTTGTGTATACGTCATGAGAGCATTCGCTTTTAAGTGAACGTCGTGATAGGTATGAGCACTGGATGCGTGTCGGCAGGCGAGTGTGTGAGAATCTCTAAAGCCGATACAGAGTGAATGGTCGAGGGGGCCATATTTCAGTACAACAGATTATTTATATTACTCTAGTGAGGATGGCATGAGTCAAAGAATTTCGATGATGTGGGGGTGGGGCTATCAGGTGGAGAGAGATGTGGGCACGTGCGTACGCGCTATCAGAAATAGGCTGCGACGGTGTGCAGTTATAATTTAGGGTGCAGAGCGTAGGATTGGCATGGGGAGTGGATGATGCCAGTTGTTTGTGAATGGGACGATCAGAGCGAGCGCGGCGATACGTATGTGGGACAGACACACACACACACAGCCTAGCGAGCTGGGATTAAGTGATCTACATTGAGGATGTTCGGGCTGGAGAATAGCTCTGTTTGTCTTGTTATGCTCACAGCAAGGCCTTCTCTGTCAGTCTGGCGTCGTCACTTCCTTCTCGCGGCGATGCCGCTACCTTTCATCTCTCGGCAAAAGCAATTTACCCATGAAACCTGACTACCGCTCCAGATTGACAGTAGATTATGCTAAGCGCCCTGCTTACTGTATACGTTAACCTGGTGTGATGCAGGAGGGTGGGGGTGGGGGGGGGGGGTGGGGGGGGGGGGCACAGGGGATGGAGTCTGTGCAGAGGTCCCACTTCCTCGCTGCTCACCGCTCATACTTATATATCTATTTCACTGGATATCAGCATGAAATACGTGTGATCGAGTCTGTCAGCTATGCTAGTGACTCTACTACATTCGCTCACATTAGACGACTCTTCTGACTTACGGCATTGTCGGTCGGACATCAGTCACACACGCACAAATGGATCTTTATTCCTACACATGTCTACTCTAAGCAAGTAAACACACTTAGTCTCAGGTGTTTCTTACTCGTAGCTATTCACACAGCCTGCCGTATGCTGGTAGGCGAGAGACTTAGCGCAATAGCGCATGCTTAAGAATGTGGGGCTATAAGAATAGATAGACAGTCTAAGACATACTCTAGAAAGTCTCGAACAAACGTCAGCGGCGCGCAAATATCCCAAGGAATCATAAAGAATTCTTCACTAGAAAGTGGAACACCCATCGGTCGGATATAACTTAAGGCGCCTAGCTATTTGTCTACTTAATAGGACCATCCACGATGGAGACTGCTCAAAGCTGCACTACGCGAATATCAAGGGTATCAGTTAACACATAGACATACAACGAACTATAGTGAAGTAGTGGGCCGGGGGGGGAAATCAACCCCCATACTTTCCAAAACATGAATCAGTGTCACGAGATCAATGAGATAGGTGAATCTGCACACAGTGTCAGAAAAGGCGACAAAGGGGGGTCATGTTACAGTCTAGTAATGTAATGGGAAGTGAAAGCGTCTTGTTTTATGATATATTTATAACTATCTCCGTCCCTACGAAAGACAAGATTTGTTGGAATAGGCGATCGGCGGACTAAGAATAAGTTCCACGACCAGGACGGTCGTGAGCAGTCATACTTACAGGGTAAGGCTCAAGGCTACGGGTGGGACCAGATGTGGCGGAGCGTAGCTGTGTTACATATATAACTACAACAAGGCGTCTATCATCACTTACCTTTGAGTCTGGATATTATATTGAAGATATCGTCTAACAGAGATTCATATCACGGACTGTGCCTACGGCAGCGAGATATATAACTCGAAACATCACAAGTATCCTACGATGGCCTGCAGAGACAGCAAGTGCTGATGCATCTCAGCGAGCTTATGGTGTAGGGCACTTCTACCAGTCTGCCGTGCTCTATTGAGACATGCTGAGATTGGACATAATCTAAACCTGTCTTAATTTATTGTGGCGAGCATGGGGCACATCTTATAAATAATGAGTGAACGGATGTGCGAGTGATCATGGGCAAGATGACGAGTGCAGAGCTAGTTACACTGATTAGCGCACTGGTGAACGATGGAGTCTATAGTATGGGGAAACGGCACAAAGCACAATCTACTATTACCTGATAGCGCCGATGTCTAGTCTAAGTTCCCTAGTATCAGAACCGATAATTATAGCAAAGACGCTTGAATAATGTTTATCCTCTAATACAGGAGATTAGGGACTCGCGACTAACCGTTCTGTCCTGTTCGCACACACTAACGCTCACACTCCAACAGATTTATCTCTATATGTATTAGATTGTAGTAGCAGACCGTGATTCAAGGGGTAGTTGTTGTGGCGGTGGCACACTATCGAGGAAGTCGTTATATAAGAGTGCTTTACATAGATTTTATTCACCATAACACGTAATGTCGAAGGCGAGTGGAGGGGCGGGGCGCCATCTTTCTTCAACAGGCGGATCTCAAGATCGACTCGATTCACTCACAGTATAACAGCAGTCTATCAACACATAATTTATCAGGCGGGCTGAGTGACGATCTCGAGCTACATGCGTGCTTACAGTCAGGGTTCTAGGCTGCTCACTAGTACACAGCGGCTAGAGACGCTAAAGTCTCTGATTACCATAGAGATCTCAAATAGGATATATTCAATTCAACTCTGACTTACCTTGAGAGAGATACTACATATCTAACACATTCAGTCTCATCTCACAGAAAGCTGATATTATTTCTTAGACAACTTTTGTTATCTTTATGCAGAGTGGGAGCGTTGGCATCTCGACGTATGGGAATACACGGGGAGAGCGCTGAGCGACCCACGGGAGGGGATTGGTACTCTATATCATAGAGAGTGGGACACCTTGTAGTACTGGAGAATAGGTGTCGGGGACTACACGACAGCAGCGGGGTGCTGGGGACATCTACAAGGTATTTTGACGTGTCTCAATGTAGACGATCGAGATCACACGATGACGCTAGTCTCTTTACGACGGCACAGAAGTCAATACACTACACGTAGCTAGCCCCGCATGGAACAGATGACAGACTTAGGCACTAGATAGAGAGACTACTTACGACAGATAGGAGGCTCTAGGCCAGACTCATACACATGATAACCAACAGACACACATAGAACTACTTGTGCATTAGATGCATGGACGGCATCATAAAAACATGTAGGGGCCCACAGTAAGACACAAAATGACGAGCATTCGAAACTCACCACAACATATGATGTAGGATTTGATATTGTGGACCGAATAAAATAGCTAGACTACTCTCTACGCTCTACGTACAGTGAATCTACATCGTCGATACAATCTACGACATGTCAAATATCAGAAACACATTAGGCAAGCTGACATAAACTGTAGACTTCGCGATCGATTACGGTACAGCGCTTGCCAAAAATCCAACAGAGCTCAGGATGGAGAAGTAAGATCTGTGTCACCGCGTGTCCTTCTAGAGAGCAATACACAGTCCTATCACAAGAACATAGGACAACTACAAGATGGAGGGGGGAACGCGTGAGACGAGGCCTCTAATGTTACCATTCTCCTAAGATAAACTGAGCGGTCTGGTTATTCGAGCGATCGCGGAGATCGAGGTAATCGCCTCGCTACAGCGACTATTCGTTTAGAATTTCACGAAAGTCTGGCGTGCTACTGGGTGTCCGATGCGAGACGAAACGCGCATATACAGATATCTGAGATACACAAATATTGGACGCGTGGTAGGTTTGGCAGGACCGAAGACTACCCCCTTAGGTAATAAATGTACGTAACAGCTCCCTTATTACATCCCCTTAAAAAAATTAATCCCATTAATTTTTTTCGAACTAATTACTCGAGAGAGGTGAGTCAAAACTACAACAAGATTTATGACATGCATAAAATTATCATATTAAGAAAAGAATATTGACTTGAAATTAATATAACTAAATGACAGTATGCATTAAAGCACACATCCACCATCGACCTACTTTGGAACGATGTGGTAATATTCGAAGTAAAAAGAAGTTGAAAAAATGAAAATGAAGAATCAACAAAAAAGATGATAATAAAATTCAACTAAGTTTTCAACAAAATTTGAAACATATGATTTCAAAAATGAAAATGAACAGCAACACTGATGATAAGCAATGATAAGAAAATCAAAAGAACAGAAAATTTTTTAAAATACAACAAGCAAAAATGAAGCAATGCAAAATTAAACACTTTAGAAGCAACGCACTTACTGATATCTAGCACTAGTAAGAAGTTTGACTAGTTATCTAAAAGTAAAATACAAGTAGTGGGATTAAAAATACGTATGTAGTGGGATACGTGACTACACGTATTGCGAGACACTAATAACGTTAGTAGATGTGTGATTTATAAACAATCAAATTGATTAAATTGAATTAATCTAATTCTAGTACTTAATTACACATAAATAAATAACTAGTAATTTATTCTAAGTAATTCTAATTTCAGTCATTGTGAATATTAGTTCAGAATTATTTAGAGTCAACAAGAATATGTTCCTAATGTTCCATGCACGAAATAAGTTTACGAACACGATATGTAGTGTAATATGTTCCATAACACTAACGAATGTCTGTTTGTCGTTTTTTACCAATGTTTCCATACTACAAAAAATGTTACTTTAATATCACTGTTCCCGTTCTAATAAAACGTTACTTCACAAGAAATAATGTTATAATCCATATGTAAGTATGTTCTGAAAGTTATATTTATACGAATACTGCAAAACTATACTGTACAATTAATGACACTGTACAAAGTTATTCATGTTTCGGTGAGGACGTTTCTCCATCTAAAAGTAGTTTAGTTTCACCAAGTTCACTAGGGCATCTTGAAAGACAGTCTGCAAACACATTCTGCACTCCAGGAATAGCTCGTATCTCAAAATGGAACGGTTGAAGAGCTATAGCGTAACGCGCTGACTTTGATGACTTAACGTTTCCAGTATTCAATGCGGTAAGAGCTTTCTGGTCAGACTCCACCACAAAGTGTGATCCGAGGAGATAACGATCCAGTTTTGTGATTGCCCAGACAAGAGCGAGAAGCTCTTTGTCTAGAACGGAGTACTTCATCTCGCTCGTCGTAAGCTTTCTGGATACGTACATAATTGGAAATAAGGTGCCTCCGTATTCCTGCATCAAAACTGCCGCGATAGCGTAGGAAGAAGCATCACTGCGAAGAACAAAGGTGAGATCTTTGTTAGGCAACCTTAAAAAAGGCTTATTTGAAAAAATTTGTTTTATATAGTCTAACGCCGTTTGGTGATCCTGCGACCACTTTATTACATTAGGTGTGCCTTTCTTCAGTAACGAAGAAAGAGGTGCAGTTATAGTAGACAAATGAGGGATGAATTTAGAATAGAACTGTATTAGTCCTAAGAGTGACCTCACTTGTTTTTTTGTCTTAGGTGCTGAGATGTTTAAAATTTTAGAGACGTTACTGTCTTCTGTATACATTAAACCGCGACCTATACGGTGACCAAGAAATGAGATGTCATGAAAACCGACAAAAGCCTTTGAAGGTTTCGCTGTTAAGTTATAATCCTGTAAGGTAGAAAGTAAAGATTTTAAACCCTGAATATGTTCATCCCAAGAGTCACTGAAAAGACAGATGTCATCTATATAAGTAATGACATCGGGACGATGAGACAATATGCGGCGCATCATGCGTACAAAGGTAGCTGGCGCATTCATTAACCCGAAAGGCATAAAATTATATTGAAAAAGACCCCGTGGCGTCGAGAAAGCGGTGAATGGCTTTGCTTTCGTAGTGAGTGGCACTTGCCAATAACCCTTTGAAAGGTCAAATTTCGAAAAGAATGTAGCATGAGATAATTTCTCTAATAAGTCGTCTAAAAGAGGTAATGGTTCCGCATCGAATTTTGTAACTTTGTTTAACTTCCTGTAATCTACGCAAAGACGTATATTGTTGTCTTTCTTCCTAATGATTACCATAGAAGAAGAATATGGTGATGAAGATGGTTCAATTATATTTAATTGGAGCATATCATCCAATTCCTTATCAACCTTATCACGAAAGTGTAAAGGAATAGGATATGGGCGAACTCGAATCGGTGTATCGTCAGTCAAAATAATGTCATGTTGGATGACTGACGTATGACCTGGGATGTCGGTGAGGACATCCTCATACGTGTGTAGAATATTAGAGACTTGCTGACGTTGATCATCAGTAAGAGTAGATGAGATAGTAACATCATTCCATTTCTCAGTGGAATGGAGTGGTACAACTGGTATTGGTAGTTGTACATCATCGAAAGAAGATTCCTCTTCTTGGATGACTGACAAACTAGAATAGTGTTGAATAGGTGGTGTAGGATCGTCAGTTGCTTGGAACACCGATTGTAGATAATCAGGACGTGAGTAATACTCCTTCAACATGTTAATGTGGAAGGTTTTATGTTTGCCATTAACATCAACGATGTAGTCGACATCGGATATTCTTGAGATGATCCTGAAAGGACCTCTCCAGGTAATTAAAAGACGATTGTTATGCGCAGGGAGTAATACAAAAGCTTCATCACCAGGTATGAGCTGGCGAAGACGTCTATATTTGTTTGCAGATAGACGAGCTTTTTCTTTGGCATGTTCGGATGATGCAGTAGCTAGTCTACAAGCATCTATGATTTTCTTTCTAAGAGAGATCACATACTCATAAGAGGATTGAGTTTCCTCTTCAATATTCTCATCCACCAATAAGTCGTGGATTAACGACATCGGACCGCGTGGTTGCATGCCAAAAACAAGCTGGAACGGAGAAAACCCCGTTGCTTGATTTTGTACCTCGCGATACGCAAAGAGACAAGCGGGTAGGACCCGATCCCAGTCTTGGGGATGGTCTTGAGTCATCTTACCCAACAACTGCTTGAGTGTCCTATTGAGACGCTCAATTAACCCATTTGACATCGGATGATAAATAGAACTAAGAGATCTATCTATACCTAATGTCTTCATCACTTGAGACATGGATTCAGAAATGAACTGAACCCCATGATCCGACAAAATTTTCCGTGGAAAACCAATGCGTGAGAAGATTAACATCAATGCCTCTGCTACACTGGCAGATGAAGTGTTCTTGAGAGGGATGGCCTCAGGCCAACGAGTGCACATATCAATGCACGTAAGAATATGCGTATGCCCTCTAGCAGATGGGAGCATTGGACCAATAATGTCAATGGCCATTTTATCAAATGGTCTAATCGGGATGTCCGCAGCTTGAATAGGAGCCGCATGAAATGGACCCCGTACCTTAACTTCTTGACATATCAAACAGGACCGACAATAGAGAGTAACATCTCTATGGACGCCTGGCCAGTAGAATGCCGAAAGCACTCTGGATTTGGTACGCGAAAAAACCCATATGGCCCGCACATTGCGAGTCATGAGCATGTCGTAATATACGAGATCTCATACAGGATGGGACAAGAATCTGAGAACATAAGGATAAATCCTTTTCCCGTATTACTCTAACCAAAATCCCATTTTTAAGTATAAAGTCATGTCTAGATTTTGCAAGTTTGTTGCTTGTATTCTTTTTGTTAACATACTGAAAGAATTTTTTTAATGAATTATCATTCTTTTGCAATGTTGCAAACAACTCCCGTGAAATAGGAGCATCATCATCACAAGTGGTATGAACTGTAGGTTCAATAGGTGTATCATGCGACATATTAGTAGCTTGCGCTCTAGTCACTACGCATTTGCAGTTTGAATATGTCGCTCTTCCCATTCAGCAATTTGCTGTGGTGTACACTCTTTAATACCATGTATGCGACCAAGTATAACATCACAAATTGGGTTAGGCAGAAGACATGCTTGGATCTTTCCTGTAAAGAAAGGTGTGTTAAGATCAATAATAGCAGTGGGAAATGTTTCAATAGTGCCACCAAATGTTACACATTTGACAACCCGGCCCGTGGCACAACTTGGGTCGATCAGCGAAGTCCGGACACCGATTGTTGTACAACCTGAGTCAAATAGGAGAGAGCATGAAATATTATTGACAAATCCCTTGTTAAACTTAAGAGAGCCCTGTCCCTGGTGTACTGACGCAGCAGTGGCTGTACAGACTGCAGGCAGGCTAGGCAAGGTATGTCCGCAACGCAGCGTCGTGATCGCCTTAGGCTGGAAAAGAGTCGAGCATTCTGGGCAGTCTTTCACCTGGGAACAATCTAGAGAACAAGACATAGCATTGTGAGTTTCAGCTACTTTACCCTGTTCAATGTTAGCCTGTGTATCATTAAAAGCAACATTAGAATGTCTACCTGTATTATTCGACGATCTATCTCGTCGGCGCGATCGATTGTGATTTTTGTCATTAAAATTGCCATAATTGTCATTTCTGCTAGAGTTAAAATTTGGATTAGTCCGATAATTTGTAGAATGATCGTTATGATGTTGGTTAAATGGTTTATTTCCAAAAAATTGTCTGTTTTGCGGACCCTGAGATCTTGATCTCCAGTTTTGTTTATTATAATGTCCTTGATTATTTTTAAAATAATTGTTACCAAAATCTCGCGATCTGTGAGTTTGGTTCCAAGAAACATTAAATGGAGCAGATTGTTGAAATTGCTTCCCTTTGTAAAAGTTATCATTGGTGAAATTATGATTATTTCCCTTATTGACATACCTATCAGCACTAAAAGAACGATTGCGTGAAAAATTGTTTTGTTGTGCTGCAAAAGCAACAGGCAATTCACTCTTAATCTGCGCGTTACTTAGATCCATGTTTGGGTGAGCAGTGCAAAAATTTTTTGCATGTTCTTCTAAGTTTTTCATTGATAAAGGTTTCCGTTCGTGTAAAAATGCGAGAAATGTAGGGTTTACCGACGAAAGTACCTTATCGCGCATCAGTAAATCAAAGAGACCTTCATACGACTTTTCAATTTTGGATAATTCGATCCATCTTTCTAATGTTAGTCGTATCTGTGACAGAAAATCACTAAAATTTCTGCCAGATTGAGGTAGTAATGCGTGAAATTTCAAACGATATTCGTTTTCTGTCATTTGGAAATTTTTGCAGAAGTGCTGCTCTAAGAGCATTGTAGTCATTTTTCTCACCAATGCTGGTGGTATGATAAACTGCTAATGCATCTCCTGTAAGTAATCTGGATAAATATGTACAGTATAGCGCTTTATCCACGTTATAAGACCCACAAGTGGCCTCAAACCTATCTAGGAAGAATATTACGTCATCAGACGGGGGATTAAATTTTGGTAATTTAAGGTGAATTTCCTTAAAATGATCCTGTCTGGATGAAGTGTGGCTTTCAAAAGTTCTCTGAGAATTAGCTTCCTGAGTTAACCTAAGTCTCTCATATTCTGACTCTGCTAATTTCAGTTCATGCTGTCGTTTTCTTTCATTCTCTTCCATCTCAAGCTGAAGTCGTTTTGTGTTTTGTTCAGCTATTAATCTCCTTTCTTCTATTTCTTTTTGTTTCTGTTCCATTTCCTTGTGTTTAACTTCCATTTCTTTTTCAGCTATTAATCTTTTTTCTTCCATTTCTTTTTGTTTCTGTTCCATTTCCTTTTTAAGTCTTTCTTCAGACTCCTTTTGCTTCTGTTCTGCCTCTCGCTGAAATCGTTTCTCTTCCAATTCAGCGGCTAATCTCATTTTTTTCTCATTCTCCTCCGCCTCAATCCGTTTTTTGATCTGCCTCAAATTTCATCTTCTTCTCTTGTTCCTCAGCCTCAATCCGTTTTTGATCTGCCTCAAATTGAAGTTTTTCTAGTCTTAAAGTTTCTAACTTTCTCTGTTCGGCTTCTATTTCTTGAGCTTTCCTATATTCTGCAAGTGCAAATGTTTTTGCTTCATCAGGAGCCATCTGAAGAGCTTTTGCTTGCTTAATGAAATAGTCTAAGGTAGCCATTTCAATATTATTATGTAATAATACTATTTAAAAGTGTTACTACAACTAGTGTTCTTCGTTCCTGTTCTAGAACGGTAAAATCAATTTATATAATAGGCAATAATATTAATAATTAATAATGTACTTTATAACATGAAATGATGTGAAAGCAATAACGTGACAGACAATAGCACAATAATGACACGACAAGATATTCAAGCCAAACGAAGACGTTCGCAGAAATCCAATTAAAATAAAATGAGA
This sequence comes from Oreohelix idahoensis, assembly GCA_024509875.1. Lineage (NCBI taxonomy): Eukaryota > Metazoa > Mollusca > Gastropoda > Stylommatophora > Oreohelicidae > Oreohelix > Oreohelix idahoensis. The sequence goes on from JAMPIV010019678.1 coordinate 91,287, forward strand.
AACTAAAATGGAATGTCGTAAAGAATTACGATGATAACTGCGATTAAATTCAACAAGACAATAGACACCACAGTGTAAAAACAAAGGTTTTGTAAAAAACTAAACGACAGGAAAGGTGAGACGGACAATAATCACATACAAAATTCATCATAAAACTAAGGCACAAGTAAAAATAGCTACCAAAAACAACAAGTAAACGTGACACTACAGCTAAAACAGACAGGTGTCACAGACCACCAGACACAGTGGACCTAGAATCCTTCTACGCTCACGCGTAGGAACATTCCACTGCGGGAAGTCTGCAAAATAATGTCCTACAGAACGTCTGACGAAGAGCCCGAATTGACTTCGAGATGGATCTCGTTCGTCAGATCTACCGCCCAACCTCCCGCGAAGAATACACAAAACATAACACATAACATAGAAAAATATATAAGTGTACATAATCAATCAAGGCACAGCTAATAGTAATAAAGGGTATAACGGATACAAGTTATACTTAGCTCGCGTGCAGGTAAAAATCAAAGTGCCTTGTCCCCGTGTATGTACGTAAGAGGATGCAATACTTCGCTCTGCGTATCTAGATTACAGCTCGCACGCAAAATGATGAAGAGATGGAGGTTGATTGAAGACTTTGAGCATTTGAGTTGATTATGATTCATATTCCGCCAGGATCCACATTGAGATGATGTCGCCTTGAAAGTAAAAATTCTTCTTTTCAAACGATCAATTGGATGGGTACGTTCCTGAAATTACTTCCAGACCGCACTGCCCTACCAGTTATTGTTGGTGTCGTTTTCATAGTGATGAATAGAAACGCGAATGGTTACAATGGAATAAATGTCAACAATGTCTTTCAAACGAAAAACCAACAATGTATCTTGAATTGTGTGAACTGGTCAAGTATTGGCATCACACGAGTCGTTGATAACTTTACATAGATTTTATTCACCAGGACACGAAGTGGACAAGACGGACATCGTCACAGGCGCAAAGATCACACGACAACATATTGATTATTACTGCTAAAGTTCCTGAAGATTCTCTTCTAGTAAAGACCTCTGTCCATAGACTAAGGATTACAAAACTGTTACCGTATAATATCCTTCTCAGTCACGACCGTTGACCTTCTTTCAAGGACGTCTATCATGGTAACGTATACATACTCTGGGGTGAAATCTTCCATATTACATTTGTTAAAATTCCCAGACGTTCTTCATACATAGCGTTGTACATCATATAATTTTCACACAAAGTCATATACGATAATCCTAACAGTAAAGGCTTTCAGTTGGCTAACCTCTCTTTACATCCAAGCCACGACTTTGGCATTGAAGCATGTACGGCATATAAAACATGTGCGTAAGATAAACAATATAACTTCTTCTACTCGTAGGAATTCTCCGTCTACGATTCAAATCTTAAAGGCAAGCGACTCTGTAGATCCATTCTAGGAACATCTTAATTCCCGCTAGACTAGTATTAGAGCGGCCTTTTTTCATACAGCATTAAAATAAGAAGTGGGACGATAACTCACGTGACATTCCTGATATTGGTTTCGACCTGAAGACCAATACAGATCACTAGAATAAATGGCTTCCTTAAAAATGCCATTGAATACGAAATATAAAATTACTATCATGGACACAAGACAGTTCCATGTTTCCACTTCAAAACATGACGTCACAAACTACTCAACTAGGTTACACGTGCGTCCAAAGCAACACTCACTGCTTTGTGCACGTCAGTGCGCGAATCATTCGACCGCACAAATAATATAACTACATAAAACTGGTGCGTACATTTGGCAGGACCGAAGACTACCCCCTTAGGTAATAAATGTACGTAACAGCTCCCTTATTACCTCCCCTTAAAAAAATTAATCCCATTAATTTTTTTTCGAACTAATTACTCGAGAGAGGTGAGTCAAAACTACAACAAGATTTATGACATGCATAAAATTATCATATTAAGAAAAGAATATTGACTTGAAATTAATATAACTAAATGACAGTATGCATTAAAGCACACATCCACCATCGACCTACTTTGGAACGATGTGGTAATATTCGAAGTAAAAAGAAGTTGAAAAAATGAAAATGAAGAATCAACAAAAAAGATGATAATAAAATTCAACTAAGTTTTCAACAAAATTTGAAACATATGATTTCAAAAATGAAAATGAACAGCAACACTGATGATAAGCAATGATAAGAAAATCAAAAGAACAGAAAATTTTTTAAAATACAACATGCAAAAATGAAGCAATGCATAATTAAACACTTTAAGAAGCAACGCACTTACTGATATCTAGCACTAGTAAGTTTGACTAGTTATCTAAAAGTAAAATATCATGTAGTGGGATACGTGACTACACGTATTGCGAGACACTAATAACGTTAGTAGATGTGTGATTTATAAACAATCAAATTGATTAAATTGAATTAATCTAATTCTAGTACTTAATTACACATAAATAAATAACTAGTAATTTATTCTAAGTAATTCTAATTTCAGTCATTGTGAATATTCGTTCAGAACTATTTAGAGTCAACAAGAATATGTTCCTAATGTTCCATGCACGAAATAAGTTTACGAAAACGATATGTAGTGTAATATGTTCCATAACACTAACGAATGTCTATTTGTTGCTTTTTTACCAATGTTTCCATACTAAAAAAAAAATGTTACTTTAATATCACTGTTCCCGTTCTAATAAAACGTTACTTCACAAGAAATAATGTTATAATCCATATGTAAGTATGTTCTGAAAGTTATATTTATACGAATACTGCAAAACTATACATAGTCTTCACAGATGTACAATTAATGACACTGTACAAAGTTATTCATGTTTCGGTGAGGACGTTTCTCCATCTAAAAGTAGTTTAGTTTCACCAAGTTCACTAGGGCATCTTGAAAGACAGTCTGCAAATACATTCTGTACTCCAGGAATAGCTCGTATCTCAAAATGGAACGGTTGAAGAGCTATAGCGTAACGCGCTGACTTTGATGACTTAACGTTTCCAGTATTCAATGCGGTAAGAGCTTTCTGGTCAGACTCCACCACAAAGTGTGATCCGAGGAGATAACGATCCAGTTTTGTGATTGCCCAGACAAGAGCGAGAAGCTCTTTGTCTAGAACGGAGTACTTCATCTCGCTCGTCGTAAGCTTTCTGGATACGTACATAATTGGAAATAAGGTGCCTCCGTATTCCTGCATCAAAACTGCCGCGATAGCGTAGGAAGAAGCATCACTGCGAAGAACAAAGGTGAGATCTTTGTTAGGCAACCTTAAAAAAGGCTTATTTGAAAAAATTTGTTTTATATAGTCTAACGCCGTTTGGTGATCCTGCGACCACTTTATTACATTAGGTGTGCCTTTCTTCAGTAACGAAGAAAGAGGTGCAGTTATAGTAGACAAATGAGGGATGAATTTAGAATAGAACTGTATTAGTCCTAAGAGTGACCTCACTTGTTTTTTTTTGTCTTAGGTGCTGAGATGTTTAAAATTTTAGAGACGTTACTGTCTTCTGTATACATTAAACCGCGACCTATACGGTGACCAAGAAATGAGATGTCATGAAAACCGACAAAAGCCTTTGAAGGTTTCGCTGTTAAGTTATAATCCTGTAAGGTAGAAAGTAAAGATTTTAAACCCTGAATATGTTCATCCCAAGAGTCACTAAAAAGACAGATGTCATCTATATAAGTAATGACATCGGGACGATGAGACAATATGCGGCGCATCATGCGTACAAAGGTAGCTGGCGCATTCATTAACCCGAAAGGCATAAAATTATATTGAAAAAGACCCCGTGGCGTCGAGAAAGCGGTGAATGGCTTTGCTTTCGTAGTGAGTGGCACTTGCCAATAACCCTTTGAAAGGTCAAATTTCGAAAAGAATGTAGCATGAGATAATTTCTCTAATAAGTCGTCTAAAAGAGGTAATGGTTCCGCATCGAATTTTGTAACTTTGTTTAACTTCCTGTAATCTACGCAAAGACGTATATTGTTGTCTTTCTTCCTAATGATTACCATAGAAGAAGAATATGGTGATGAAGATGGTTCAATTATATTTAATTGGAGCATATCATCCAATTCCTTATCAACCTTATCACGAAAGTGTAAAGGAATAGGATATGGGCGAACTCGAATCGGTGTATCGTCAGTCAAAATAATGTCATGTTGGATGACTGACGTATGACCTGGGATGTCGGTGAGGACATCCTCATACGTGTGTAGAATATTAGAGACTTGCTGACGTTGATCATCAGTAAGAGTAGATGAGATAGTAACATCATTCCATTTCTCAGTGGAATGGAGTGGTACAACTGGTATTGGTAGTTGTACATCATCGAAAGAAGATTCCTCTTCTTGGATGACTGACAAACTAGAATAGTGTTGAATAGGTGGTGTAGGATCGTCAGTTGCTTGGAACACCGATTGTAGATAATCAGGACGTGAGTAATACTCCTTCAACATGTTAATGTGGAAGGTTTTATGTTTGCCATTAACATCAACGATGTAGTCGACATCGGATATTCTTGAGATGATCCTGAAAGGACCTCTCCAGGTAATTAAAAGACGATTGTTATGCGCAGGGAGTAATACAAAAGCTTCATCACCAGGTATGAGCTGGCGAAGACGTCTATATTTGTTTGCAGATAGACGAGCTTTTTCTTTGGCATGTTCGGATGATGCAGTAGCTAGTCTACAAGCATCTATGATTTTCTTTCTAAGAGAGATCACATACTCATAAGAGGATTGAGTTTCCTCTTCAATATTCTCATCCACCAATAAGTCGTGGATTAACGACATCGGACCGCGTGGTTGCATGCCAAAAACAAGCTGGAACGGAGAAAAAACCCCGTTGCTTGATTTTGTACCTCGCGATACGCAAAGAGACAAGCGGGTAGGACCCGATCCCAGTCTTGGGGATGGTCTTGAGTCATCTTACCCAATAACTGCTTGAGTGTCCTATTGAGACGCTCAATTAACCCATTTGACATCGGATGATAAATAGAACTAAGAGATCTATCTATACCTAATGTCTTCATCACTTGAGACATGGATTCAGAAATGAACTGAACCCCATGATCCGACAAAATTTTCCGTGGAAAACCAATGCGTGAGAAGATTAACATCAATGCCTCTGCTACACTGGCAGATGAAGTGTTCTTGAGAGGGATGGCCTCAGGCCAACGAGTGCACATATCAATGCACGTAAGAATATGCGTATGCCCTCTAGCAGATGGGAGCATTGGACCAATAATGTCAATGGCCATTTTATCAAATGGTCTAATCGGGATGTCCGCAGCTTGAATAGGAGCCGCATGAAATGGACCCCGTACCTTAACTTCTTGACATATCAAACAGGACCGACAATAGAGAGTAACATCTCTATGGACGCCTGGCCAGTAGAATGCCGAAAGCACTCTGGATTTGGTACGCGAAAAACCCATATGGCCCGCACATTGCGAGTCATGAGCATGTCGTAATATACGAGATCTCATACAGGATGGGACAAGAATCTGAGAACATAAGGATAAATCCTTTTCCCGTATTACTCTAACCAAAATCCCATTTTTAAGTATAAAGTCATGTCTAGATTTTGCAAGTTTGTTGCTTGTATTCTTTTTGTTAACATACTGAAAGAATTTTTTTAATGAATTATCATTCTTTTGCAATGTTGCAAACAACTCCCGTGAAATAGGAGCATCATCATCACAAGTGGTATGAACTGTAGGTTCAATAGGTGTATCATGCGACATATTAGTAGCTTGCGCTCTAGTCACTACTGCATTTGCAGTTTGAATATGTCGCTCTTCCCATTCAGCAATTTGCTGTGGTGTACACTCTTTAATACCATGTATGCGACCAAGTATACATCACAAATTGGGTTAGGCAGAAGACATGCTTGGATCTTTCCTGTAAAGAAAGGTGTGTTAAGATCAATAATAGCAGTGGGAAATGTTTCAATAGTGCCACCAAATGTTACACATTTGACAACCCGGCCCGTGGCACAACTTGGGTTGATCAGCGAAGTCCGGACACCGATTGTTGTACAACCTGAGTCAAATAGGAGAGAGCATGAAATATTATTGACAAATCCCTTGTTAAACTTAAGAGAGCCCTGTCCCTGGTGTACTGACGCAGCAGTGGCTGTACAGACTGCAGGCAGGCTAGGCAAGGTATGTCCGCAACGCAGCGTCGTGATCGCCTTAGGCTGGAAAAGAGTCGAGCATTCTGGGCAGTCTTTCACCTGGGAACAATCTAGAGAACAAGACATAGCATTGTGAGTTTCAGCTACTTTACCCTGTTCAATGTTAGCCTGTGTATCATTAAAAGCAACATTAGAATGTCTACCTGTATTATTCGACGATCTATCTCGTCGGCGCGATCGATTGTGATTTTTGTCATTAAAATTGCCATAATTGTCATTTCTGCTAGAGTTAAAATTTGGATTAGTCCGATAATTTGTAGAATGATCGTTATGATGTTGGTTAAATGGTTTATTTCCAAAAAATTGTCTGTTTTGCGGACCCTGAGATCTTGATCTCCAGTTTTGTTTATTATAATGTCCCCGATTATTTTTAAAATAATTGTTACCAAAATCTCGCGATCTGTGAGTTTGGTTCCAAGAAACATTAAATGGAGCAGATTGTTGAAATTGCTTCCCTTTGTAAAAGTTATCATTGGTGAAATTATGATTATTTCCCTTATTGACATACCTATCAGCACTAAAAGAACGATTGCGTGAAAAATTGTTTTGTTGTGCTGCAAAAGCAACAGGCAATTCACTCTTAATCTGCGCGTTACTTAGATCCATGTTTGGGTGAGCAGTGCAAAAAATTTTTTGCATGTTCTTCTAAGTTTTTCATTGATAAAGGTTTCCGTTCGTGTAAAAATGCGAGAAATGTAGGATTTACCGACGAAAGTACCTTATCGCGCATCAGTAAATCAAAGAGACCTTCATACGACTTTTCAATTTTGGATAATTCGATCCATCTTTCTAATGTTAGTCGTATCTGTGACAGAAAATCACTAAAATTTCTGCCAGATTGAGGTAGTAATGCGTGAAAATTTCAGACGATATTTGTCTTCTGTCATTTGGAATTTTTGCAGAAGTGCTGCTCTAAGAGCATTGTAGTCATTTTTCTCACCAATGCTGGTGGTATGATAAACTGCTAATGCATCTCCTGTAAGTAATCTGGATAAATATGTACAGTATAGCGCTTTATCCACGTTATAAGACCCACAAGTGGCCTCAAACCTATCTAGGAAGAATATTACATCATCAGACGGGGGATTAAATTTTGGTAATTTAAGGTGAATTTCCTTAAAATGATCCTGTCTGGATGAAGTGTGGCTTTCAAAAGTTCTCTGAGAATTAGCTTCCTGAGTTAACCTAAGTCTCTCATATTCTGACTCTGCTAATTTCAGTTCATGCTGTCGTTTTCTTTCATTCTCTTCCATCTCAAGCTGAAGTCGTTTTGTGTTTTGTTCAGCTATTAATCTCCTTTCTTCTATTTCCTTTTGTTTCTGTTCCATTTCTTTTTCAGCTATTAATCTTTTTTCTTCCATTTCTTTTTGTTTCTGTTCCATTTCCTTTTTAAGTCTTTCTTCAGACTCCTTTTGCTTCTGTTCTGCCTCTCGCTGAAATCGTTTCTCTTCCAATTCAGCGGCTAATCTCATTTTTTTCTCATTCTCCTCCGCCTCAATCCGTTTTTGATCTGCCTCAAATTTCATCTTCTTCTCTTGTTCCTCAGCCTCAATCCGTTTTTGATCTGCCTCAAATTGAAGTTTTTCTAGTCTTAAAGTTTCTAACTTTCTCTGTTCGGCTTCTATTTCTTGAGCTTTCCTATATTCTGCAAGTGCAAATGTTTTTGCTTCATCAGGAGCCATCTGAAGAGCTTTTGCTTGCTTAATGAAATAGTCTAAGGTAGCCATTATTCAAGATTATTATGTAATAATACTATTTAAAAGTGTTACTACAACTAGTGTTCTTCGTTCCTGTTCTAGAACGGTAAAATCAATTTATATTATAGGCAATAATATTAATAATTAATAATGTACTTTATAACATGAAATGATGTGAAAGCAATAACGTGACAGACAATAGCACAATAATGACACGACAAGATATTCAAGCCAAACGAAGACGTTCGCAGAAATCCAATTAAAATAAAATGAGAAACTAAAATGGAATGTCGTAAAGAATTACGATGATAACTGCGATTAAATTCAACAAGACAATAGACACCACAGTGTAAAAACAAAGGTTTTGTAAAAAACTAAACGACAGGAAAGGTGAGACGGACACGAAATACAAACAAAATTCATCATAAAACCAAGGTACAAGTAAAAATAGCTACCAAAAACAACAAGTAAACGTGACACTACCGCTAAAACAGACAGGTGTCACAGACCACCAGACACAGTGGACCTAGAATCCTTCTACGCTCACGCGTAGGAACATTCCACTGCGGGAAGTCTGCAAAATAATGTACTACAGAACGTCTGACGAAGAGCCCGAATTGACTTCGAGATGGATCTCGTTCGTCGGATCTACCGCCCAACCTCCCGCGAAGAATACACAAAACATAACACATAACATAGAAAATATATAAGTGTACATAATCAATCAAGGCACAGCTAATAGTAATAAAGGGTATAACGGATACAAGTTATACTTAGCTCGCGTGCAGGTAAAAATCAAAGTGCCTCGTCTCCGTGTATGTATGTAAGAGGATGCAATACTTCGCTCTGCGTATCTAGATTACAGCTCGCACGCAATAATGATGAAGAGATGGAGGTTGATTGAAGACTTTGAGCATTTGAGTTGATTATGATTCATATTCCGCCAGGATCCACATTGAGATGATGTCGCCTTGAAAGTAAAAATTCTTCTTTTCAAACGATCAATTGGATGGGTACGTTCCTGAAATTACTTCCAGACCGCACTGGCCAACCAGTTATTGTTGGTGTCGTTTTCATAGTGATGAATAGAAACGCGAATGGTTATAATGGAATAAATGTCAAACAATGTCTTTCAAACGAAAAACCAACAATGTATCTTGAATTGTGTGAACTGGTCAAGTATTGGCATCACACGAGTCGTTGATAACTTTACATAGATTTTATTCACCAGGACACGAAGTGGACAAGACGGACATCGTCACAGGCGCAAAGATCACACGACAACATATTGATTTATTACTGCTAAAGTTCCTGAAGATTCTCTTCTAGTAAAGACCTCTGTCCATAGACCAAGGATTACAAAACTGTTACCGTATAATATCCTTCTCAGTCACGACCGTTGACCTTCTTTCAAGGACGTCTATCATGGTAACGTATACATACTCTGGGGTGAAATCTTCCATATTACATTTGTTAAAATTCCCAGACGTTCTTCATACATAGCGTTGTACATCATATAATTTTCACACAAAGTCATATACGATAATCCTAACAGTAAAGGCTTTCAGTTGGCTAACCTCTCTTTACATCCAAGCCACGACTTTGGCATTGAAGCATGTACGGCATATAAAACATGTGCGTAAGATAAACAATATAACTTCTTCTACTCGTAGGAATTCTCCGTCTACGATTCAAATCTTAAAGGCAAGCGACTCTGTAGATCCATTCTAGGAACATCTTAATTCCCGCTAGACTAGTATTAGAGCGGCCTTTTTCATACAGCATTAAAATAAGAAGTGGGACGATAACTCACGTGACATTCCTGATATTGGTTTCGACCTGAAAACCAATACAGATCACTAGAATAAATGGCTTCCTTAAAAATGCCATTGAATACGAAATATAAAATTACTATCATGGACACAAGACAGTTCCATGTTTCCACTCCAAAACATGACGTCACAAACTACTCAACTAGGTTACACGTGCGTCCAAAGCAACACTCACTGCTTTGTGCACGTCAGTGCGCGAATCATTCGACCGCACAAATAATATAACTACATAAAACTGGTGCGTACATTTGGCAGGACCGAAGACTACCCCCTTAGGTAATAAATGTACGTAACACAACCACACTCTATTTTAACTAAGTTCAGAATCCCGAACGAGCTAACCATATATTGTCGTAATTTTTATCTGAGAGGGTGCTGATGAATATTGGTCCCTTTAGAGTGTAAAGTGATATTGAAGGCTCTGTGAGAATAAGGATTTAGGAGAATGAGGTAGTAGATTCACAAGCGCTGGGAAGGAGCAAGGACAGTCTCTTATTACGACAATATCTGTTTTCTCACAGACTATTCCTATCTCTCTTCTGAACAAACAATTGTTTGTCAGTTCCAGTCGCTCAGGCGCGCTCACCGATTTGGTGATTCTGTCGCTCAACGTACATGAATACAACCTACACAGATGGAAATGTTTGGAGTTTTAGGCCAACCGACAACCAACACAAATAAATATTAATACCTTTATTATCATAAAGGACTCACACATAATTGTACATTTACAGTCAAAAATCAAAGGTTACAGAATACAAATATGATAAGGGAAGAGGGGGTTTTGAGGAGAAATATCCCATCCACCGTTTCCCGTTTATATTCTGCTAACGGACAAGACCCGGTCCCAAAGACAAGAAAGGGGGGGGGGGTGATCAGAGATAGGCAATTTAACCCACTGGTAAATTTATTACTCTGAGGCAAGGGGTTACAGAAAGAAGGGGGGGGGGGGTGTAGAGGAAAGCTAGGGTTCTCAATTGTCTCCCTTTAAATCAACAAATTTTACGGGAGGGGGGAATGAACACAGTTACCCAATCCCGCTAGGAGAGATCCCGTACAAGGAATATAATGCACCTTAGTACAAGGTCGAACTAATTAAAAGGGTAAAGAAAAGATAAATCTCCTTTCATTCAAAAAACACACTAGGGCTGGCCATCCCCACAAACACACACGCAGACTTACCGAAAGGTGAATTCTGGCACTTCATAGGAAATACATCACAAAAAACAGCACTAAACCTTGGCTTAGGTAAAAGTATTTTCTTCCTTGTACAGCCCCAGATTTTGCGGGTTGTTGAAGTTAACAAAGTGTCCCGAAATCGCTGGACGTTGAAGTGTAACGGTACTGTTTGTTTATTAGATAAAGTTCCTAAAGAAAGGCACAGGCACTTGGCTAGGCGTGAGGTATGGTGTGGTTCCTAAAATTGGCACAGCTGGTGGAGATAACTTCCTTTTTCCGTAATGTCACAAGTTAAGAAAACACTGAGGTAAGTTCTTCTTCCGGGGGGGGGGGGGGGGGGTTAAATCCACTGAATATACTTGACAGACGGTGTTCAGGTAGATCGGTGTTTTTTCTTCACAAATAGGGGCAGTGAATAAAATATGTTCTGCTTCCAGTTTTCTTTAAGGACTCTATATGAACTAGTATTTTTAAAGTGTTTCTTGAATGGCTTTATTCTCAGTTACGTTCAGAGGAGCGGGGCCCATTACAGGTCGCCACAAATTTAGCTTTAAAAAAGTTCAAATGTTACTGGAGTTATCAAATTGAGTTTGGCAGAACTCTGTATATAATTAATAATTGCTGGGATGCAGGTTGAATGATCGTTCTGAATGAAAGATAATCAAAACAAGAAATGCATTACAAATCATATTATAATCTGACGCGATAAATTACAGTTAGCCTATTTACTTATTAGCGTCGTCAATTAACAAATCAGGAAAACTTCCCGTGAGTTAAAAATAATTAAAAGCACATCTATCTATACAGAACTAAACTGTATTAAAGTTATAATTCTCTTTAACGTCTGCAAAAATAAATTTACGCGTCAATTGTATTAGGAAATACTTTTAGCTGTAACATTAGTTTGCACTAGAACTTTGAAAATGGGTTTATTTAATAAGGTTAAATTTACACCACAATCCATTGAAATCAATTGAAATAACTCGACCACTGATCACTCGAAGCTAATGTATAAATTACCGTCTGCACAGAAAGAATACACTCCAATAGTCACGAAGGTAGATGAAATCCAGCAGGAATCCGACTATGCTAGTGCAACTAGGATTCTGTCAGAGCGAACGATAAAATGCAGTTTATCGGAGTTCTCTATTTATACTTCTCGAATGTAACTTGAATGGGGCGTGTTAGATTTTCGCACCTTTCTTGAAATTGAGCAAAATTCGAGATACCTCGCCGTGGTGTTAATCGCTGCGATTCCTACGTTTTCCCCGGTCTACCGATTTCCTTCCGTCTCAGGCTTGCTTGCATGAGGGTGTGAAAAGTTTCCGAGAAGCTAACTCTGTGAGCTGCGAGTTCCCTGTTTCTTTAGATCGTGTACCGCCGCGATTGAATTCTGAGATCTGTCTGTCTTTGATGGTGCCACTGTTCTGAGAGCTTTGGCAACTCCCACCAGGCGGGGTGACAGCCAGGTAAGAAAATGATCTGCTGTTTATTGCTCTAGAAACAGGAGTGAGTCTGTGGCCCGTCCTCTTTTGGGCCGGCGTTAAGGAAAAGATTGCTATAAATCGTTCTCAGAAATGGTTGTGGGCGGGATTTAATCTCCCATCAAAGGCCATGCGATCTCAAACGTTCGCATAAGATAGCAGGCTACATATTAATGATCCAGCGTGTAAGGTTCTCGTGGAAATGCTGCATGCCGGTAAAAGTTACAACAGATGATCAGGGGTTCTAAAGTTATGAGAGGCCAATATTCTGTTATCATCCATCGAGTCAGGGAAATTCATTTGTCATACATAAACGTACGTCACAGACAGCACCTCGACATTTGTCACTTTGACCTTCCACGAAATACCAAAGATGTTGTGTAGACACCGCAGATGCAAGATGTTGAACCTTCCTTCTTGCTAGTAAATGTGTTGCTCGCTGTCATATAGAAGCGTGCATAAGTGTCCGTTAATAAATCATCGGCAAAAATAATACTTTAGAAAATTTATTTTACCGAAAAAAGCCGAAAGATAACTGACAATGGCAATGTAGTAAAATACAGTAAATTGTAAAACACTAACACTACAAACTAACACATCTTAATATCGTGGTATCTCTACCGTACGCCATACCACAGTGTAAAAGTGCACGATTTGACTTAAAATAATCACACACTCCTACGCCTTAGCGACAGAGTCATGACCGGTGTACGTCTGCTACACATCATCGTTAGAACTATTTCACCACGAACATAAGCAGTGGTTAGTGCACTGGCTTCCTAGCTGGGTGGTCCATGGTTCAATCCCCAGTTGAGGTGGGATGTTTTAGACCGCCAACAGCTCTGGAGTCGACCTAACCACATGAGTTGGGTACCAGAGCAACTCTGGGAAGGGACGGCCGGCGTGATGCTACCCACATCACTTCTAGTGTGCCGATGGTCAATAAAATATGGGCTAACACCATATTCCCAACATGCCTCAATGGGCGTGTAATGTTTGTTTTTTTACGTTTTACGAAAAGTAAGGAACAGATATCGCTGCAGTAATGGAAAAGTATTTGAAATGTAATCAAAATTAAAAATTAATTGGTCCTTTGGGCTCGTTCAAAGCCAAGAACAACCTACTACAGATGGCTCCGACAATCGCCAACTCACTATATAGAACCTCGGACCAACTGTAGAAAAACTGCACTTTTCTCTGAATGACATTGGGCGGCCAAAAGTAGACAGCTCAGCAGTTTTGGGATATCGACAACAACAAAACAACATGGACTTGTTCGTATTGGCGGGTTGCCGTGACCCAAGAGTTTACTGTATATAAAAGAACCGTTTACTGGCACCACAGCTACACTTGGTTAGTGTTACTACTGGGAGACATCTGGAGAGTCAGAAAAAGAATAAACCCGTGCTTGCCCCAGACGTGTCGTAACAAGCGAAGAAATGCGAGGCTGTATTTTGTTTTGCCCTGGACTAGCAGCCTCATAAACAAAAACAAAGTGCTCCAGAAACCACATTTAAAGAGCACATGTTTTAGTACAAGCTTCATTCATTACCTTTCAGCTCCCTAAGAAGCATAGTCCTCCAACAAATTCAAGCCAAGCCTTCATGTCATGTGTCATCCAAAAGGTCTTTATTCCCTTCATGCCTGTCTCCAGTTCTCTTCTCCGTGTGTTTTTCTATCTCCCTCGACCTATCTTACCCTGGGCATTCCAGATTAAGGACTGTCTTATAATGCTATCAGATATAATGTTCAAAATCTAGGCAAATATTTCTTCTTCCTTCTTCGTCCTGAAAAGGACGTTGGTTGCGTTGTGTCTGTTTACAGCGGAGCTACGATATCTGCGCCTTTCGGCCGGCACATCCGAATTCAACACGGCATTTTTTGGGACCGGGTTTGCCTTCTCTCTTCGATCCCTACTCTCTCAGCCAGACTGCAGTGATGCAGCCTGTTTCCAGGACCACCACGTGGAGGTGGAGTAGGGTCTTGGTCAGCTCTGGTTCGTTGTCCCTGACGCAAGCAGTCAAGCTATGGGTCGCTGACTGCATTCTCTATTGCTGCGTCTATGGGTCCCTAGGCAAATATAAGCATGAAGATACATTGCAGAAAAGGCCAACAATGATTAAAATGGGAAATTCAGTAATTCATAGTTATCCACAAACTCCTGTGTATGAAAATGTGATATGTTTGTCACAAACGCCTCTGTCATCTCAGTTGCCAGCCTGTACTAATGTTATTGATAAGAGCCAGTTATCTCATAATACTACAACATGAGAATACTTAAATGCAACAAAGGGTCTGAAAATAGGCAGGTCAAAGATAACGATTGTGAGAATAAAGGAAAGCCAGATCGCGCATCAGTTAATTATGTTTGGTCATATATTTGTCTTGGCAGCAATAGATGCACAGTCGAAGGAGCACATACATGGCAAGAAAAACGTTTTTATTCAATTGAGAAATAAGTGGAAATCAAAAGAAATCAAGTCAAAAAAACAAAAATCATCAAACTAAATGCCAAGACAAGCTTGCATGTATGGCTGTCGAACATGGAGAAAAGTCAAGACAACCAAGAAATTACATACTTTTACAAAAGGATGCTAGCGCAGAATAGAAGGCTTAAAATGATATAACAAGATCATCAGGGGGTGGGGAACTGGTGGAACCAGCCAAACGCCAGTGGAACATGGCATGGGGAACAACTGGTGGCGTTTGATGGGACACATACAGAGGAAACCAGTTTGTTCTGGAATCAGTGAGACCTAACACATGGAGAAGGAAGTGAGACTTAACAACACGTGGAGAAGTGAGGGAGACAACAACACATGGAGAAGGAAGTGAGACTTAACAAGAAATAGATAAGTGATTGAGACCTGACAACGCATGGATACGGGATGAGGACCTAACAACACATAGAGAAGAGAGGGAGACCTAGCAACACATGGAAAAGGGAGGGAGACCTAACAGCACAAGGAGAGAAGGGATGGAGACCTAATGACAAACAGAGAAGGGAGGGAGAAATAACAACACACGGAGAAGATAATTTAAGAAGACACCAAAGGGGTGTACAAGACGTAGAAAGCCTTCATTAGATAGCACAGGTTATGAAGGTTTGGTGAGAATATACAGGGTGTTCCACGAGCAGCTAAAGATTAATGATTTCATAATCTTGAGTAATCGATATGAGAAGTTACGTCTGAACAAGCGTGACCATCTGCTGTATATTCACGGATGACAATGTCGTGAAACATTCTAAATCCACATATCTAAATTAAAAAGTAAATGTAAAGCCTAACGAATTAATTCAATAAAAGGAAAGAAGAATGGTAAAAGAACAGTGCTATCACAATGACTGTACTCGAGATCCCCCTTTTTCTACTTCGTCTGCATAATAGTGTAACGCTTTCACGTTTGATAGTAAAGCCTACAGCAGCATACACGCGTTTCAACAAAACAATAAAACGTGTACTGTATTTCTTAGAAAACCTTGAGATAGACACACTGCGTAATGACCTAGATTAATATTCCATTAATTTCATTTTATACACTGCGTAACTAAAAGACAGACGGACTTAGCGAGAGAGAGAGAGAGAGAGAGAGAGAGAGAGAGAGAGGGCTGAACGGAGGAACGCAGGCAATACTACCACAGTCTCGCGATTAATAGTAATGCCACCCTCCCCGGGTAAGGCATGAAGCACTAACTTTTTCAAATAAACAGTGACAAAAAAAAACACTACCAATACACGGTTAGGTTTTAAAAACATGTTTAATGCTTATTAGGAAACATGACATTCTACTGTTTTATGTCTGAAATCCTGACATTAGTCTGACAGAACAGTCGAAAAGGCAGGACAGGTGGCGGTTCTAAAACAATTTAAAAAAAAAAAAAACACGACTATCCTAGAATACATATTTTGAACGAAGCCACTTTTTTGAAAATTCAATTTGTAAAAGCAAGTGCGTTGAGATCCAGCTCATATTTTTCTAAATAAAAGCCCGGGACAGAGGCAGATCGGAATTGTGCCATAATTCATCGCCAGTCAACGTATTTGTTTATTATTTCCATGAATTGTGGTAAGCTAGACATTTGATATCTTTTTGATGAAAATTGAATGTGAATTGATAATGTATGTCTGTATGTGTGTGGTTCAGTAGCAAACATGAAGCAAAGCCTAGATAATTGCTCCACCATGAACAAAACTTGTCGGAGAGGAGTTTAACTGCCTAGGCCTATATGGAATTGCCAAATAGTACTATGACACCTATCTTATTGTATAGAAGGAATTACAGCTGAAATTGCAGAGGCGTTGTAATCATTAAGGAGAGGAATACTGGTGAATGTGTTACATGAGAAGCTAACAGTTGGCCTACCGCGCTGAACTCGGTGTTTGTTATGTATTGTGCTTCAGTGTGGAAATAGATTATAAATTAGTTCTGAAGTAGGAGGTACAACCTTCTTGTTTCAGGGACAGTGGTACTAACATATTAAAGCAGCACCTGGTCTGAGTTGTGCTGAACCCAGAGGCTGGTAGCAGACTCCTTGGTCAATGTATCGACCAGTGTTGGTTCTCAAGAACACGGTGAAGCAAGCGAGCAGTGGAGACTGTTTCCTGCCGCCCACACAGAAGATAAGAGTCGTTGACCAGAGCAGCTCAATCTTATGTACCCCCCCCCCCCCTCTATAATTGACAGTATATTAAATAAAGAGGGACAATTAATTGTTTCAAATGACAGGAACTGTGAACTTTTCCAATATTAGTTCCACCAGAAACAAACATTTGAAGTCATGATGACAAACAACAGCTTAGCTTGAAAAGCCAGTATTACCTCATAGTACCACAGCATAACTTACACACATATTGCAATAATAATATATGTCACTACAAAGATTCTATCTATAAATTGTGTACATACAACTTGTGATTACATTTGATTGTGATTCCTGGTTCACTTTGTAGTTGAATCAGGATATCTAATATTTGAAGGAATTAATACATATATTTTTAAACTTTAACACTTGACTCATTTAAGATAGTCTTATAGAGTGGTCTATGTATGTGAGTGTCACAGTGTTGTAAAGTATTGTGGATTAAACTAAATTGTTTATCTGTCTGTTGGTTGTTGTGAACATACACTTCATCATTATTGTGATGAATTTACCATGATACAACGTTAAAATATCTCCAAATTTAACGATAAAATGTAGGGTTAAAAATAATGCGTAAGATACTAGGAGACATGCTCGCCCATGCCAGCCTTTCCCACCGCCATTTAAAACTAACGAGTTAGACGTGCAGACGAAACGTTTACCCTTTGTAGACGAGAGAGAACGGAGGACACCAAATGGAAAAATATGACTGAACACGTGTTTGAAGATCGCAAGGCTAAAAGACGCAATTGGTAGTAAAAAAGAAAAAAATTCACGTCACTAGTTGACAGAGGGTAAGGAAATGGACAAAAAACGACTTTAGCTCGTGTCAGAAACAGTCATTTCTTGGACTTTTACGATACTTGATTGTTATTAGAATTCAGGGGCAAAACGCCGTGGAGAAGGTTCTCGAACATATTTCAAAAAAACAACTAACCTTGAAAAAGTAACTTTTTCTTAATAATAATGTTAGGAATATAAAACCTAGCTAGCTTGATAGCCCGTCTTGAGCAGAGAAATAATATACTTTAAATTATACAGACGGATAGATAATAATGAAGATATTGACAAAAGAATGTGTTGTTCATATCAGACGAGCGACTGCACTGTTAACCAATGTCACTAAAGTTTCAAAATTTGCGGCCTTGAGACTCAAGTGCTAAAATCGAGATGTAATTAAAGAGAGGGGAAATGGTGGAGAATTGTGGCTAAAAATAACTTCGGAGGCAGAAGTGTGTAGGGTATTGCATGGAGAGGGTCCAAGAACCAAGAGTGTTTTTTATGAAAAAACAAGTAGAGACAGACGGACCAACAGACAGTAATACATACTTGACTGAGAGCTGACTGAAATTTGACTTTTGGTTGTAGATTTGAAAGTTAAGGGGGGAGTCGGTGATTGGATGAATGAAATCATATTGGCAGGACAGAGATGCGCATTTTTGCCATTCGTTACAAAACTGTCCAGAGACACAGTGGTGTAGTACCTGTGGTGTTGTTTCCAGAAGATAATACATAATTTTTAGTGGGACGCCATCAGATACACAGCAGCTCAGCTGAGTTTTGCTAGCATTTAACTGTGTTCTCAATTATGAATTCTGGTAAGAATGAAAGCAATTCTTTTGTACATTTTAATATTTCGAGTGATTGATACTGCCATATCATATAAAATGATTACGACAAGTAAGTGCTCGCTCTAGATCCCCAGCCCAAGTTCAGGGTCTAGAGACAAACAAAATATATGGACGCCTACTAAAACTATGAAGGCGGATCTATTGTTGAGATCAGTGGAACATATCACCTATCTTATTGAATAGAAGGAAACTATTGAACATATCTCAGATGCAAGGTAGTCTTGGGGAACTAGTACTATATGAAAACAACTAGGTAAGATGTACTGTGTGGTCAGAGAGATCTGACCCAGTCTGTGTGGTGTTGTTGTGTAGTGTTGTGTGCAGAAGTGTCTCAGTAGGTAGAGTTCTGACACATGCCACAAAACGTTTATTTCAGAATTGTGAGTTTCTGTTTGGCACCGAAGAGGTGCCGAATGCTGTTGTAATATATACAAGCGTGGACCAGTGAAGTCTAACATTGTGTCATAGCAGCCGTATATTATCCCCCAGCACGGAGAGGAGGGACCACCAGACTCTTGTACAAGATCGACGCAGTCGAGATAAGTGAGATCTGGCCTGCTGGAAGTTCACCAACTGATTTACCAACGAATTTATCAACTAATTCACCATCAAATAAAGACATACCATTGTGGGAAAATAAACCATGTATTCATCCCATAAGTCAATGGACAATGTTTGGTAGTCATAGACTGGGCGTGATGATACCACCCCAACAGTACATTCAGTAATAGTCTCCTGGGACAATCTAATATAATTAATATTAACTAGACTTATAACAGACCTTTGTAATCACATTCCATTTTATTATGTCATATAATCATGCATTCCATTTATAACTCCATAATATTTCATATGTTCTGACCAACAAACGTTTGGATCAGAACAAATAAATTTTCCAAAAAGATTTAATATTTAAAACTAAAACAGCCTGAGTTAGTTCAGTGTGTTATAAATATTAGTATTATTATTAGACTTATTAAATATCTGTGTGTGTGTGGGTAATCTACTACAACACATTACATTTCAGTACCCTAGACTTTTAACGTAGCTACATTCATTAGAAAAAAAAAAGATATGTTTGAGGTCGTAAGTGGTAGTAAGAAGGGCCTTCTGTAATTCGCATCAACATTTATCTTAGGAGCCTTCACAGCTGACCTCATTCATTACACTAGGTAACATCTCAACCATACAATACCATCAAAACCACTACAATTATCATAACCTTAGACATTCAAAGAGTCATCACAATAGCCCAGAATAAGTAGTATGGCTGAGGTCTAAATGTGGTAGCAAAGTAAGGTTATCTGTAAAACACTACACCTATTAGATACAGATACCTTCACAGCTGATCTCAGTCAGTACACTAAGTCCCCTATAAATATTTATATCATCCCACTTTACCACAGACAACAGGGTGCCTACAAAATCGCACATCATTAAGATTTATTTCTAAATGATATCTTCTTCTTCAAGTACATGCCTGGTGGCGTGCGGGATCATGTCTGTCCACAATTTCCTGTCTACAGTACTAATAGTACTATTGATCAATTCTGTTGTTGACTTCTTTCCATGCTATGATGTAAAACTGTCCAGAATCTGCTCTCTGCGTCGTCCTACATCTCTTTCCCCTTCTATCTTTCCTGGTGTCAGGATATTCCGCAGTCCATGAGCGCTACGCCCAGAACAGCGTTGATGAGGCTCCTCCACATGATGGTGGAGGTGTACTGATGTGGGGGGGGGGGGGCGATCAACTTCATGGGAAGTAGTGACCTGGTGCAAATTGAAGGACTCCTGAATGCCCAACGATACGTCGCTGAAATTCTTCGTCCTCACGTCCTTCCATTCCTGGCTGCACGAGGGTCGATTTTTCAGCAGGATAGCGCTCGACCTCATGTGGCACAACTCACCACCCAGTTCCTCGCTGACAACAACGTCCAGACCATTCCGTGGCCAGCCATGTCATCAGACATGAACCCCATAGAACACTTATGAGATGAACTCGACAGACGACTCCGCCAGCAAGACGTGGCTCCAGCCAATCTCTGACAGTTGTCTCTTGCACTGCGGGAAGAGTGGGCAGCCATCCCACAACAACAGATCCAACGGCTAATCGGATCCATGTCAAGGAGATGTCGTTCTCTGATAGAGGCCAGAGGAGGCCATACACCTTACTGAAACGGAGACCTCAGTCGCAAAAAATAAAAGTCCAAACCAAATTTAATGAACATCATTTCATTGTTAAAGTCTGAAAGTTTCTTCATGCCAAGATTGAAACATTAATTCCGTAAAATAAAATTTTGGTACAAGTTTGAAATTTGGTGTCCATTACCACTGCAAAAATGTTGCGTTTCTTTTTTTGAACAGTATACAAATATGTGGATGGCCACTGACCGAGCAAAATGGGGACAGTTTGTTTCTGCCCTACAAGGCGCCACTAGGCGGGATGGCCACTGACTGCTCTTTCACACAGGGGCTAAGGATCCAAGAAAAAGATGATGATGTACAAACATGGCCCCGTGTAGGTCCAGTGGGTCTCTGATGAGACAACGAAAGAAGAGGCCTACTGTTGTCTCAGGTATGTCGTCCAATGCGACTAAAATAAAGTTGTGCATTAAGCTCACAATCTCATCATGTAAAACGAATTGCTACAGAATGCTTGCCGCAGTCTTCCTACAACGGGATCAGCTGCAGGGGTAGGTCCATACTCCACAAGGAGCGATGAACAGAAAATGATGATGATGATGATGTACAAACATGAGCTAACAAATTAAAAACACGCGGTCAAGAGAATTAAAGACAGACTTAAATATGGTAAAGAAGGCACAGAAAGACCGTGATAAGATAGCAGAAGAAGACTTGTCGTGAACCTATTGAGCACACATGCTCCAGGCAGAGCAGAAGGGCTAAGATGAGGATGATGTACAAACATGTCTTAGTCGGTGATAGTCCAGAAAGGATTCTTACACAATCACGAAACACCTGGGAAAATGAGCTTGGAAAATTCTCGACTTTCCAAACATCGTTGTACCGGTATTAAAAAACACAGATAAATGTCTGAAGATGTGGACCACTAGCACGCATCTAAGATACCGGCCGAACATGTCCTCATACATAATGATTGCAGTTGTAGGAAATCACGAGTTTGGCTGAAATAGAATTTCTATTGAACACTGAGGTTATAGTCTTTTAAAGTATCAGATCAACTGTCAACTACCCATGGTAGGTCAATCTTGGTGGATCTCCAATGTCCCCAGTCTTCTGCTTGATCGTAAACTCTAATAGACTCGTTCTCGTCGATCTCTTGATGGTGTCTTCCTATTTATAGCGATGACATCATCTTGCACATTTCTCTTCCACTTTTCCTTGCCTTATGGTTTTCAGCAATATTGAATGTCTTTTATATATAACAAAAATATATCAACTACCTGACTTTGAGCTCATTAATTCATGTGGTATCATTCCTAGTTTTTTTTTTTTTTTTTTTACAGTGGTGCACCACTTCACATACCTGGGGTCTACCATCTATGACAACCTCTCTCTGGACACAAAAATTGACAGCCGCATTGGCAAAGCTGCAACTACCTTGGCCCGCCTCACATCGCGTGTTTAGGGAAGGTCCAAACTCACAACGAAGACCAAAGTTGTGGTATATAACGCCTGTGTCACCAGCACACTTCCGTATGGCAGCGAGACATGGACAACCTTTGCTAAGCAAGAAAGAAGGCTCAGTAGCTTCTATCTACGGTTATTATTATTATTATTATAGTTCTTCTATGACTTCTTCGCTTGTTTTCTTTTCTTTCCATGAGATGCGCTTCATTCATCTATAAATTTACACTTCAAGAGCCTTATTTTTTTCTTCCAACTGCGTGTTCGCTGTCCATTGTTAAATATCAGACGAGGTTCTCAAACAAAGAAACTTGACAATCGAAATAAACATTTATACATAAACATAACTGACACCGCTGCATTAACAGCAAAGTGCTTTAGATCGGCCACCGCATTAGCAGAAGAGTACATTACAACCACCATATTATCAAAGATGTTGTGTTGTACAACACAACAATAATGTGTAGTGTGTCACATAGCAGGGCAAAGCGCTATTTATTTATTAATCGCACGAACCTTCCACTTTATGCGCTAAGCAGAATGTTTATTATATCCAGCACTGAAAAATGGCAACTTTTTTTTTTTTTTTTTAAATAAAATTTTGCCTCGTTTTGGCGAGTCGGTTTTATTCAGGCGCATGTCCAAATATGAAAGACCTTTAGGTGTGATATCGTCAAACGACAACTATTATTGCCATTGTTAATATAATTACATAAAGATAATCTTGATAATAACGGGCATTCATAATGTCTGCAGTTTTTTTAATCTTACATATATACCTAAGCCAACAGAGTTGAAGGGACAAACAGTGACATCAAAATAAGAATATAAAAGGCAATATGAGCTTTCATTGGAGAAATACGAGTATATAGACATCACAAGAAATCAAGTCCAACACAAAGATAAGAATCTTCAAGTCAGATGTCAAGCCAGGATCACTGATTGGCTCTGCGTTAATGATAAGAATAAAAACACCAATCAAAAAGATTGACACGTTCATAAATGGGTGCTTGCGTAGAACAGAAGAAATCAAATGGTACGACAAGATCATCAAATGTGGAAAGGGGACCCCAAGATGCAGCAATAGTGAATGCAGTCAGCGACTCATAGCTTGACTGCCTGTGTCAGGACCAGCGAACCAGAGCTGGTCAAGACCGTGCTCCACCTCCACGTGGTGGTCCTGGAAACAGTCTGCAGCAGTGCAGGCTGGCTGAGCGAGCATGGATCGAAATGGGAAGGCAAACCCGGTCCTTAAAAAATGCCGTGCAGAAGTCGGATGTGTCGACCGAAAGGTGCAGATATCACAGCTTAGGCGCAAACAGACACAACGCAACCACCGTCCTTTTCAGGACGAACGAAGAAGAAATGTGGAAAGGATGACAATAGGATGACATTACAAGTGCCAATGGAACAAGAGTTGAGAAGTAGTCGCTGGCGCTGGATTGGAAACACACACAGAAAAACAGATGAAAACATTACAAGGTAGTTCTTGATCTGATAACCCCAGGGACAGACAGGTAGAGGGTGACTGAAACATATATAAAGAAGGGAACGGTAGACAGAAGTGAAAGAGAAAAAGAAGGCATAGAAAGACATTGAAGAAATGTCACAAGATAGGAAGGAAGGCTTGGCATACATTTGTTGATTGCTTATGCTCATTTGGCAGCTAAAGGGTAATAAAGACGATGGTTATTATCACATTACTGCTGTCAATACAATATAACAACAACTACAGATCTGTAGAAAGAATCAGACAACACAACTAGCAACAAAGCCAACTAGCAACACATCTGTAAACGCGACTTAATAATAACACATGTGTAAGAACAACTGAAAATACCACATATGTAAATACAATTAAACAACAACAAAATATGCGAACGCAGCAAAAGAACAACATCGCATGTGTACATACATAGTCTTAAGTACACTACTAAACAGCGACTCATCTGTACACAATATCACAACAATGATGCGTATGGAAATACAACTAAACGACAATACATCGGTTGAATTACGGTTTACAGTCTACACCGCTTTTGTAGGCTGTGCCGTCCCAATGGCTATCAATAAATCAGCCGTGTCACTTGGAGTGGTTAAAAACAATGATCTATAATCCTAACCCTAAAAATATTGGAGAGTAACAAACACAGAGGCCGTACGTTTAAAAAACAAAATATAAACACAAATTAGCAACGTATCGCTTATTATTGTCGCCGCATTCTTCAGCTCAGGACTCTCGGAAACAGGATTAGGGCTAGGGTCAAGGTTATCGTTAATAATATTTTTTAATTACCTCCTCCACACCCCCCACCCCCACCTAAATGGGCGATGTATCGATAACCAGTAGCGCGATATACCGGCGTATGTACCGTATAATGTGATTCCTTACAAACTATTTTTATACACGGCCAAACGACATATGTACACAGCTGAAACAAAAAAAAAAAAAAAAGAAACAAAGGACAACACACGTGTGTCAAAACAGCTAAACAACACAACTGTAAAAACTCTAATCGGCATCTATGAATATAACTAAATGTCAAGTAACTACAACGAAATAACAACATATATGCAACTACAACAATACATGACAGCAAGAATACGTACCTCTCATTGCTGATATTATGTCCGCCCACGTTGCTTCCTTTGTATAACGCTTGAACTAGCTGATTCATGGTCCACAACTGTTATCGTTGAAATCGTATCTTCACATGGTAACACGTTTCACAATTTGTTCTTAACACAAAGCTCCAGCATCTCTCAATCTTTCTCATTTATGATAAAATACAGCAGCTTCTACGCAATAATTTAATCCAGCGGGGATTTATTCGCTGTGACAGGGGTTCTCAAATCGAGTTAGTGAGTTGTTAAGATTTATTTTGTTCTTTTTAAAACCAAGCTAGTTTTATGGAACATTGTCAAATTATCTGGAAACAAATCTCTATCACGTGACGCACAAGGGCACACAATTTAAAACACAACGATGATCCTTAAATGACAAGAAGAATAAAAGCAACGATAACTCATATATGACGCATCCGAAGTGAGTGACAAAAATTGTAGCTGTGTTAACACGCGATGCACACAACTTCCTCGCAAACCAGGGCGTCTTGCAACATGACAGCTGCTATTTTTATTGATGGCAAACAGATTTGCTGTATGATGCAAGAGACT
The DNA here is from genome assembly GCA_024509875.1 of Oreohelix idahoensis. NCBI lineage: Eukaryota > Metazoa > Mollusca > Gastropoda > Stylommatophora > Oreohelicidae > Oreohelix > Oreohelix idahoensis. The sequence continues at coordinate 116,764 of JAMPIV010019678.1, forward strand.
GGATGGCGCGAGCAAAATAAAGTGCACATTATAAACAAGCATAATAATTCTCTTCATAAGCGAGCTACACTGGTAGCCAACAATTTTAAAATACGCTAAAATGTGTTTTGATATGCCAAAGAGCAAGACATGCGAGAATAATTTATGGAAAATAATAGATATTATCACGACTTGGCGAACATTGCTGGAATATTTCTACAGCCACAAAACAGCAAGGTATTGTCTTTCACACATAACTCTTCTGTGTGACTAGGTAGATATTATATTCATTTGATATATGTTTAAATTTGTCTGACGTAATGAAGTTGCTAGCCTCATGAGGAATTCTTGTTACATGTTTGAGCGGGTGTAATAATTATATTTAGCTGCTCATTCAGCAGTGGTTTATGTAACAATCTGTTTTCCGTGATAGCTGCTAGTCTGGTGCGCAACTCTCCTTACTCGCCTTTGACGACATCCTTGAAAAAAAGTGTAGTAGTTCTATTCAGGTGCTCTTGCAGCAGTACCGCATGTAGCATTGTATTTTGCTGGATGGGCTTGCTAGTACCGTTAACAATCCCACCATATTATTCGTCTCTTACGAGGTGCATGGTGGGACAGTAGGACTATTCTGTCTGTGTCCCCTCACCATTGGCGTATTTAGGATTGCTTTTCTTAGTAGGTTAGTTGGGAAGGAGGAAATCTTGTAATCTGTAAATCAGTTAAACAAAACTGAGTTGTGTAAGGCGTGTAGTCTTTCCATGTCACACGTTTCTGAATGTTTCAAGACCTCTGTAAACTGATACATCATCATCACCACTAATCTTCAGATGCCCAAGGAGCATAGGCCTTCAACAAACTCATGCCAAAACTTCCTGTCCTGTGCCATCTGTTCAAACATTTCCATGTTTTCTTTTATCTTTGTATGTTTGCCTCTACTTCCCTTTTCCGTGTGTTTTTTTTTTTGGTCTCTTTATCTGTCTCACCATGGATATCTCAGAACAAGGACTGCCACGTCGACAGGTTTTCTCAGTGTGTGTCTTATAACATGTCATCGTCTTCTTCTCACCTGTGATTTCACTGGCACTTGTCTGGTTTTAACCATCAGTTCCACATAAGTAACCTTGTCGTACCATTTCAGTGGTTCTAGTCCACACAAGCACCAGTTTGTTGTAGTTCCATATTTCACAAGCTTCTTAATTCTGGTTTTCCATCTTTGGCCATGTCCTCAGAATGAACCCTGACGTCATCACCAGAGCTGCTATGCTATAGATCCAAGAAGGATGCCGAAAGAGAGGCAGGCCAAACACAAACTGACCGGAGAACAGTGGAGGCTGAGATGCAAAGTATGAACCAGAGTTGGGACACGGCACGAAGGATGTCCACTGACCAAGCAAAATGGGGACAGTTTGTTGTTACCCCACAAGACGCAACTAGGCGTGACGGCAATTGACTGCTTTGTCAGGGGCTAAGGATCAAAGAAGAAGATCTTTGGATCAAATCTTAAGCCAGTAATAAACTTAATTACTTAGTCGTTTCTTCTTCTACCCTGGGATGTAGATGTTTGCCAGAGAGAGGGTCACACTATCGGCTGTCTTCTTCCTGGCCTGGTTCCAATCTAGTCCTCGGTCTTTCAGAGATTGTCTAATGGTGTCCTCCCAGTGAACTCTGGGTTCTCCTGGAGATCTAGATCCTTGCCTCTTGGTATCCCATATTTGTCGTCGTAGCCGATCTACTGCCAATAATAAACACACAATTTAATGTTAAAATTTATTTACACAAAATTGTAAGACAGCCAAAACTTGTAAATATTGTTTTTAAAATAAACTTTTGCCTCGTTTGGCGAGGCGCGTCCTTTCACCGTGTCGGTTATATTAGGGCGCATGTCCAAATATAAAAGACTTCCAGTCTTGAAACAAAATATAATACTTATATTACTTGTGAATATTGAAACTTTCCTTGTGTGACTTTAATGAAGTCTGGACAATCTACACATTTTTAATGTTAGAAGAATGACTGTACTGTGTTTATCACTTTCAGGTCATCAAAAGTTTGCACCTTACACTCTGCTTGACTTCTATCTATTCGTTGGTCTGTTTGTGTAAGAGAAATTGTAAATGTGAGATTCTTACTCCACTCCTACGAACATTTCCACGGAATCGACAGAATTCACGGCACAAGACAAACTGTTCAAAAATAAAATACTAGCACAATTTACAGGGAAGTACACGCTAGGATTTTTATTACATCAAAATAATTTGTGCTGAAATACTTTCATAAAACCAGCAGAATTTACGTTTAAGTACATGCTACAAATTGTAGTTCTCAGGAGAAGGATACATGCTACATATTGTACGAGTAGTTTCGGGGGGGGGGGGTGTGGGGGTGGGGGGGGGGGAGGGGGGGGGGGGGGGGGGGGGGTGGGGCGCTCTGACGAGACAAAGTAACATTATGACTACCTCTACCTCAGGCAAGTCGTACAAGCCGACTAATATGAGATTGTGCATGAGCTTGGTATCCTCATCATGTCAATACTATACGCTACAGAAATCACCGCCGCAAGAGCATACGACTGCTTAGTGCAGGTTTCCTGTGGGTCTAGCTTCAGTTGTGGCTCCATGCTTCATAAGGTGCACAACGAAAAATGAGGATGAGGATGATGATGAAGATGATGACATTCTAGTAATTTCACAAAGCCAGCAGAATTTGTGTTCAAGTAAATAGTTTAAATTTAATAAAACTAACTAAGACAAGCTCAGATTTTCACGAACGGAACAAAATTCACTGTGAAGTACAAGCTTCTAATTTCATAAACAAAAGAACTCATGGTGAAGTACACATATGAACTCGCAAACAAGCTATAGAATTCGCTGTGAAGCTTAAACCTGAATTGTCATAACCCCATCAGAATTCGCGGCGAAGACAAAAACTTAGGCGTTCACAGTTCCAACCCAACTTGCCAAGATTCGAAACATCTGGAACTAATTCAGATCCACTGTTTTCATGACATTTTCCAGTAAAGCGGCTTGAGACTAAAACAAACACAATATCTAAACCACCCACCCATTATCATGGCGACCTCTGACCTGTGTCCTTTAACAGACATCACTGGCTTTAACCAGAAACTGGTTCCGAAGCGCCAGAAATACTGCAATTCGCAGAGCTGGTTATTAAGTCACGAGCTACATTTGTGCTTACACTTTGTTCTAAAGTCGCCAGTTGAAATATTCGCCATGAAAACTGCACACATGATGGCAGTGACTTGGCGCCGCATGTACGGTTGTGGTTTAAATACACTTCTTTCTATAGTTTTTTTTTTTTCTTTTCTAAACGAAAATGGTCTGTAAATTACAGGACACGTCTGTGCGGAGATGAGGAAAATGAATAGGCAGCAGACAGTGTCAAGATAGATAAAGAGGCTGACAGAATAATAAACGAACTGACTGATGGATGGGTGGATAAATAGACAGTCAGACACGCAAATAAACAGACAGACACAGAGATGGTATGATACAAGAACCGATCGAAGCATGGATGGATTAACTGACAGATAAGTAGACAAATGGATAGGTAGACTTAATGACACACAGACAGACAGACGGATGGATGGATGGATGGATAGATAGATAGATAGATAGATAGATAGATAGATAGATAGATAGATAGATAGATAGATAGATAGATAGATAGATAGATAGATAGATAGATAGATAGATAGATAGATAGATAGATAGATAGATAGATGTACAGGAAACATAAATAGATAGAAAAGTGGACCCCACTAACGAATGAAACCTGAGAGTTTTTTTAATGAACAACGAACGCAATACCATCTAAAGTGGGCGCATGCGCTTCGTACTCACAGTTATCCCGTGAGAAAGGTCACCATGTTATCCAGTTCAAAAGTTTTAAGACACTGTAAACAGTAACAGGTGATCAACTCCACACTGCATAACCTGACCTAAACTTTCTCCAGTCAAGGAAAGGTCGTCTCTGGAACCTAGACGCTCTCACTCTACTGCAGGAAACTTTTACTGCGCTAGAGCTCTCGGCGCATAAACAAGAATCAACAACTGTGCCAGACATTTGAATTAACTAAGAGAGGGGGCGGTAGAGGTGTAGCGCCAGTAACAGGCGTAAAGAAAATATACTGTGTTAAAAACTTAAAAACATGGAATAAAATGGGATCGGGCACGAATACCTGAGCCGGATAATTAAACTGAAAGTCTAGAGTAGGGTTCCCATAATGTTTTGTGTAAAAACCGGGACATTTCCAAATTTTTACCTAAAAAACCCGGGACATTTTGTAAAAAAACGGGACATGTTAAAAATTAAGGTAAAGCACAAATAAATCTATTATATATTATATGTTGCACTTAAAATAAGATACTGGTATAAAAATACACATTAACTAACACAACTTCCATTTTAAAAAAGAATTCTAAATTACAAACATACTTAATTAGAAAAATCGCACCTTTAAAAAATACACAATAGTCAAGTTTATATTTCAGATTCATCAGAATATTTATCAGATTTATGGGCCTGTTCAAGAAGTTTTTTTTCTTCTGATATTTGGACATAGAACTCAGCACAAGAGAAATCCTTAAAATGGGTCTTTATAATGGTTAAAGCTTTCACTGCCTCAATTTTAAGTCTGTTTTTTTCGTCTGTCCAAAGCGCATTTATTAATGAAAAAATACGTTCAACGGCTGCACTGGATCCTGGCAGTGCCAAACAAAAACTAACTAGGCATTTCAGGTTCTCAGCATTTATATCCTGCTTTGTAAAATAAGTGAACATCTCACACCATTTTTCACTGACACTTTGATCCTTCAGTTCACTCCACACATCAAATTTGCTTTCACAATATAATTTTACATATGCAAACTCATCAAATAAGTCCTCTTACATTCACAGTAAAATTTGGTGACACTGTCTTCATGAATATGTGGCTTTCTTGGATGTTCTTCCAAGTCACAGACTCCTTTCCCTTCAAATTGATCCAATCCATAGACTGAAGAGGGGTAAGAAATGGTTAACACACCTCCTGAATATATTCAATGCAGGTGTCATAGAAATCTACTGCATAGCTTTGAAACTTTACAACTGTTATGTGTCCTTCTTTTTCTAATTCTTGCAACTGATTTCTCACAGTAGTGGTAAGAAACTTTTCTGCCTTCCTGTAGTTTAATTTTTCCACCAGTTTGTTTACTTCATCCTTCACTTCAATTACTGTTGTCTCTTGCTTTTCAACACATTTGATGGTATCAGAAAAGGTTTTTAACTGGCTGGCAATGAAATGCAGGAGTGTAATTGAAAGTGAATTTTCAAAGAAATTTTTGAGATTGGTAGGACATTTGTGAATGGAAAGGAAATATGACTTCAATGCAGGGAAAATGTCAATAACTCTCTGGACTGCAGGCAAGAGAGAGAACCATCTTGTCTTGCTGTTACCCAAAACAGTTTTATATTCTGTATTGGTCAATTCGCAAAATGATTTGAGTTCCTCAACTCGTACACAATAAATATGGAAATGCTGGTAAATCTTGTTAATTATTAACTGAAGATCAATAGGTAAGCAATCCGCAGCAGTCTGCACAGCATTATGCATCACATGTGCAGGACAACCAATAACAATTAAATTGTTCACAGTGTTTTCTTGCATTTTGAAGTACAGATTATTCTGTCCCTTTCTCTTCTTTCCACCAAAGTTTGTATTTGTATTTTTTGTTTGTCCACATTCATTCATCACCCTTTAACTCTGTATGGAGTATAGGCGTTCATCAAGTTTACTCTAAGTCTTCCTATCACGTGCCAACCGTTCAAAATCTTTCTATATCTTCGTTATCCATGTTACTCCTCTCTCCAATTTATTTGTACAAGTGTTTTCAGTCTGCCTCTATTGTTATTACCCTTTGTATTCCACAATAATGACCGCCCTGTAAGGCTATCTGTTGGTTTCCTCAGTCAATGTCCCACTCAAAGTAACAACTTCCCAAATGTGTTTTTTCACAGGTATGTATGTGGTTGTTTCTGTTAGTGTTACGTCGATGATCTTACCTTACTATCGTAACGTTCTGAGATAACGAAAATTATAACACATATCTTAGCTGGGAAAGTGTGAGAGACGACGGGAAAGAATAAAGGCAAGATGAAGATATAAATGAACAATATACTAAATAAGATATAAATGAACAATATACTAAATAAGATATAAATGAACAATATACTAAATAAGATATAAATGAACAATATACTAAATAAGAAAGAGTGAGAGAAGACGGGAAAGATTAAAAAATTAAAGGTCAGGAGCAACATACAGAGATAAAATATATATTGGATGGAAAAGAGTGAGTGAAGAGGGAAATGGTTGAAAGAATAAAGGCCAGGGGGAAGAAAGAGAGAAAATATACTGGACGCCCTGACATGACATGGCAGGACAACATTACCAGAACTTGAAGGTAACATCAAATACATGAGGTCACGATCTCTTACGTCTCTCGGCTCAACACTAGCTGATCATGGGAGTCGAACCTGGCACTAATAAAATATCTTTCAATGTACTAGCGTTCTTCGCTTCTTCGTGTATCATGCCAGCGGGCATACGTCATCATTATCTCTTCATAGCCTCCTGTCTATTGTACTGTTTATCAATTCTGTTGCTGACTTCTTTCCATGCCATGATATCCATCTGTCCAGTATCGTATCTCTTTGTCGTCCCCCATCTCTCTTTTCCTTCAATCCTTCGTGTTGTCACAATATATTCCCTCTTTCCTCTTCTCACAACATGCCTCGAAAGAAACTAGTTAACAAGTGTTAACGTGTGTCCCAAATAATCGTTTGCAACTTGATACAATATATATACTGCCGCAAGCAATTGTAACAAGATAATACTTTTTTTTTCTTGTAATCATCAACGCATGACGACCAACGAAGCTAACAACGCCTAGTTTGCGGTACAAGCAGTGTAAAAAGAACTCATTATAAACCACAAACAGAGCAGCTGTGTGTAGGAGGACGCCTAAAACAGACACAAATGTCACGTCTGACTGAACATTTTCTACAGGACACGAGCCCAGATACAAAAGTTACAGGGACAAACATCAGCGCGTTAAGTTACGTCGCGTGATCACAGATATGAGAAGTATGCGTGGAAATGTTAGATACAGCGCGTAACAACAGGAGAAAATATGAAATACAAAACGTGCTCGACTTACGACGAATACAGGTTACAACAACTCGTATTTACGACGGCCATCCCATTAATCCTATTATTATTTTATATTATCATTTTGCATTGAATTATTTCACTTTAAAGAAAGAGTAAATTGCTTTTAAATATATCAAAAAAGACATACACATGTTAACATTCAGGCATGTTAATTGTTAACATACCCTCAAGGTTCATGGTTAATAGTGAAATCCGACTTACGACCATATCGATTTACTAAGGCGGGTACATCGGTAAGGAACCACGTCGTAAGTCCAGGATATGTATATTTAGAACAGATGTAATATTAGTAGAAACTATCTAACATTCGAGAAGGTAACCTACCAAAACATGCCGGGGGGGGGGGGGGGGGGGGGGGGGGGGGATATTTATATTGTGCTCTTTCATGTGATTCTTTCATTCTTTTCCATTCTAGTTCAACTTCATTGGATCTTTAGTCAAACTTTAGTCAAACTTTAGTCAAACTTTAGTCAAACTGTAGTCAATGCACCATGAAAAAATTAAAAGGCCTGCGTGCTCTTTTAACGGGATTGAATTTAACTTTCACGATGCAATGTTCACTTTTTCCGTATTTTCCAGCAAAGCTGGTGGGATTTGTTGATTACTTGCTACATACGTCTCAGTAAGACATTTAGTATAGAGTGGACTTAGAACGGATGCAACATGAGTAAACATATACATACATAAATAAAGAAAGGCCTTTGAGTAGTAAATAATACACAAATATAGGTGTCTTTTCACGATTCACTCTCGCAGTAATGGCACTGTTCGTTTAGTTCCTCGTTCGATTCCCCAGCGAGCCTATCACTTCTGGTACTTTTTTGTTGTCTCATGTGCTAATTAATTATGTCTTGTGAATGCCTGTTAGGAAGTTACTTCAGCACAGCAGCGAACGTCCTCCAACAAGCCACTTAACTTCTGACTTAAGAAGGAACAATCAAGACTTCACTAAGAACCACATCCATAGACAACTCACTGCAGCCATCTGCAAAGCTTAAGTCTAAAGTTACCAGCCTCAGTGAGTGGCCATATAGTAATATTTTTCGAAGAAGACACACAATCCGTGACCTTTTTTCTGACAACTCAATTTTATTAATTTTAACCCTTTTGATGAAATAGGTCATAAATTAGTCTCCTGTTATCTATGTAAATATAAATCCTTAGTTGAAGTTAACAATTTGGTTGAGTGAATTTGATGTCTGCACCCGTATAACCCATTTCTTTAAATCCAACATACAAAGCTAAATATACAAATAAGACTTTGCTAAATTACCTTCAGCAATGAGTTCATTAAATACGAGTCAAAAATATATGTCTCACAGAAGTGGACGGAGAATATAAAGTTTCCAATCAACTTAGACGACCCAGTATTTGCCATTCTAAAATCCGGGTGAGACACCCTAAAATAGAGGCAGAAAACACCCTATTTACATATCTGCCAAGAGTAATCTTGAGCGAAGGGTTATCTTCGGAAAACTCATCCTGTTACTCGAATTTTCGGCCATTCGTGGACCACTACTATGGAGCACGTAACACAACCCGCGACACCCATTTAGTTACCAATATACTTCATAGCGCCATATTTATTTCCCATAAATATTCCTGCCTCTGTTGCTGTTTGGTGACAAAATTTCAGGAATTTTCCCATTTATATTATGCTACACTTCGGGTAAGTACGAGTATAAGCATCTCCACTATCTATATATATATATATATATATATATATATATATATATATATATATATATATATATATATATATATATATATATATATATATATATATATATATATATATATATACATTGCTTTTTTTCTAAAATAAAGTTTACCGGTACTCTATCACCCCCATCCCGTTTTGCCAGTAAAGCCAAGGTAAAAAAAACCCCATCAAATTAGAACCTTATATTTACAATAGTTTCCGAATTGGGCTCAATACATTGGTGTTGCCATCTTCGCGTACCCTTTCCTTGCTCTTCGAGTCAGTTGCTAGATGTCTGCCTTTCAGGAACCAGGAATTGACGTCCGGTAAAGGCCGAAAAACACGTAGAGGAGGACCAACCAGCTTGATGAACATCAGTGTACTCACAGTCTTCAGGTGTAGAGAAGCTCTTGTTGGTGTGAAAACTACGAGGGTGAGTCAAGTGAAAACCGGAAATATGTTATAACAATAAGAATAATCCTGCCATTATATTGTAACTTGCCAATATTGTTGTCCTGGATGTTTCGAGTGTCATGCACGCGCCATCGCGGTGATGACGCATAAGGTGACGTCATAATAACGTTTTAAAGATGGCCGCCCCGCTAGTGGAATGCACCAAACAGCAGCAGCGTTCTGTTATTCAATGTTTGATCAGTGAAGGGGTGAAACCAATAGAAATTCATCGGCGAATGAAGCTCAAGTACGGTGATGCATGCATGTCAAGGTCGCAGGTGTATGAATGGTGTACAAAGTTCAAAAACGGCGTGATTTCTGTGACAGATTGTTCACGACCGGGTCAGGCACACAGAGTAGTGACTCCAGAATCGATTGCAACCGTTGAACGACTCGTACAGGGAATCCGCCGATTGACTGTGGATGATATTGCCACACATCTTGATATCAGTCACGGTTCAGCACACCACATCATCTCTGATGTGCTACAGTACCACAAAGTGTCTCCAAGGTGGGTGCCACGGCAGCTTACTCCAGAATTGAAACAACGACGCTGTACCTCTTCATCGGACCTGAAAGTCTTTCTTCCCAATGCCTCTTTGAGTCGTCCAAACAGGTGGAAATCACTTGGGGCTAGGTCTGGCGAGTACGGTGGATGTGGGAGACACTGAAAGTGCAGGGCCTCGATGGTTTCAGTTGTTGCATGGGCTGTATGGGGTCGAGCATTGTCATGTTGCAAAAGGACACCTTTACTCAAAAGTCCACGTCGTTTGGATTTGATTGCGGGTCGAAGATGATTCATGAGAAGCTCTGTATACGTGGCACTGGTGACAGTGTTGCCGCTTGGCATGTAGTGCTCTAAAATAACGTCTCGTTCATCCCAAAAGAGAGTCAGCATTACCTTCCCTGCAGATGGCTGCGTGCGGAACTTCTTCGGTTTCGGCGAGGAGGGATGGCGCCATTCCTTGCTCGCTCGCTTTGTTTCAGGTTCGTGGTAGTGAACCCAAGTTTCGTCACCAGTAACAATTCTTGATAGGACACCACCACCTTCTGTTTCGAATCGCCGCAAAAGTTCTTGACAAGCATCAATGCGTCGTTGTTTCAATTCTGGAGTAAGCTGCCGTGGCACCCACTTGCAGACACTTTGTGGTACTGTAGCACATCAGAGATGATGTGGTGTGTTGAACCGTGACTGATGTCAAGATGTGTGGCAATATCATCCACAGTCAATCGGCAGTTTCCCTGTACGAGTCGTTCAACGGTTGCTATCGATTCTGGAGTCACTACTCTGTGTGCCTGACCCGGTCGTGAACAATCTGTCACAGAAATCACGCCGTTTTTGAACTTTGTACACCATTCATACACCTGCGACCTTGACATGCATGCATCACCGTACTTGAGCTTCATTCGCCGATTAATTTCTATTGGTTTCACCCCTTCGCTGATCAAAAATTGAATAACAGAACGCTGCTGCTGTTTGGTGCATTCCACTAGCGGGGCGGCCATCTTTAAAACGTCATTATGACGTCACCTTATGCGTCATCACCACGATGGCGCGTGCATGACACTCGAGACATCCAGGAAAACAATATTGGCAAGTTACAATATAATGGCATGATTATTCTTATTGTTATAACATATTTCCGGTTTTCACTTGACTCACCCTCGTAGGTTCATTTGGGAGAAGCCACGTTCACATTCATACGTAGAATTGGGGATGCAATTGATAGTGTATATTTGTGTATATTTCACACGGAAATGATGCAAACTTCGAGCTACAGTGTCTACAGCAGAAGGTGGCAGCACCAGATTGCAGGAATCATAGAGTTTAAAGACACTCTATGGCATGGACTAAAGCAGTGGCGGCAATCCTAGTTTTCGCTTGCTTATAAAATATATATATAATATTTTGTGATTTTTAAGGTCCTAAATGTTCACCGGTACCCGTACCGGACGTACCAGCAGAAATAAAGCACTGTATATATACATCAAATTGACAAAAAGCGTGGGGTGCTTAAGCGCTTATCGTATATTTTATCCATAAGTGTCTAATGAAGTATAAAGCAGAAGTTAATTTCATGTAGAATCAGCGTCCCACGCTTTTTGTCAAATTGATGTTACATTTTTTGACTGCAAGCTATTAACTCCTTGAAAAATTATTTTTGTTTTTTAGTGCACTAAAAGCGTGTGTTTAAAATATTTTTTATTTTCTTCTTTTTAGTGTTAGAAAAATTATGACATACTAAAACATAAACAATATTTTTACTTATTGTAAATCTAGTCTAAAATTTCTTAAGCGATCCATTTCTTTTAGAGCGACAATATTACATTGCTCTGTGCCTGTTAATTTGGTGCAATCAATTTCTTCAATTTGAAGGAAATCTAGAGATCGAACTCGACTTTCCCTTGATTCATAATTTTATAATTTGGATTGTTTCCCTTGATTAAGCTAGACACTTGTTTGAGTACTGCCCTGTTTTACGCATTAAAAAAAGTAAAGCACACCACGTACTCTTGAATTTTTAATTAACTAGATTATGGCCCCTGATTTGTTTACATTTCTTTACGAAAAACTTTAATTACTCATAATTTCATAATTACAATATTAAATAATTGACTGATTATTGTATTGTCATCAGAAATACACAACTATGCCAAGTTTCAGAGCTATTGCTCATCTGGAAGTGATTGAAAAATCGATTGCAAGATTTGAAAGTGGCATGAAAGTGACATGGAAGTGACATACAAGTGAAGTTAAATAAAAGCGTGTAAAAATACATTGCTACAGAAACTCCCACTACAAGAGAACGTGAAAGCTGTAGTGGAAGATCCTTGCAATAGAGAGAGCGAGAAAGAGAGAGAGAGAGAGAGAGAGAGAGAGAGAGAGAGAGAGAGAGAGAGAGAGAGAGAGAGAGAGAGAGATGTGGCTGCTCCACTCAACGCTCCATAATGAATGAAAAGGGGAATGGGGATGATAATGATTTATTGAAATTTTCGCGACCACCAGACTAGTTCATATTTTATTAATAATTCTGTTTTACTGGATAATAATGAACTTTTATCATTTATACTAATATACCTGTATTTCATTTGATCATTTAATTTACACTTGATAATTCCTTAATTTAAGTACCTAGCAGTCATAGTGTTTTAGGGCAGCGTTTCTCAAACTTTTTTGGTCTCTTAAAAATTATTGAAGACCCCAAATAGCTTTTGTTTGTGAGTTATATCTATAGATTTTTAAATTATTAGAAATTACAACTGAGACATTTTTAAACATTTATTTATTAGTTCCTTTTTAAAATAACAGTAACAAACCCACTACACGTTAACATACGTAACATTTAAAAAAAAAAAAGAAAAATAACTATGTTTTCCAAAACAAAACAAAAAATGAGTGCGATATCTGGGACTGTTTTACATTTTTGCTTAATAGAAGACAGCTTGATTGACTTATCTGTTTCTGTACACTCGTGAGAGAATGAAAGTCACAAAGGCAAATAACGTATTAGTTTATTACCAACATAGCCGGGCCACACTTTAAGAACCGCTGTTTTAGAGACACGAGATATAAATAATTAGTGGGTCAGATGTGTATTGTTTATTATTATTACGTGACCTCTGTTGGTCCGGCAAAACGCATAATCGGGAAAAGTTATGGAACCAAGGCCGTCGGAGAATTTGAGGCGTACCTGTACTAGGAGTTTCTTCAGCTCGACGTATATCAGAACCGTAACATTATCAAAAAATCCTACACCGTTGACCTCCATTGGTTACCCTCCCATTGATGGTTCCTATGAATTAGAGCGCCAATGTCTAGAGTTGGTGGTAAAATGGAGCAGTTCTGCCACCAAACATTACCAGCCATGTCAAGAGGCCAAAACCAGCATCCATAACCAGTACAACTACCACAATAACCAGTACAACTACCACCATAACCAGTACAACTACCACCATAACCAGTACAACTATCACCATAACCAGTACAACTACCACCATAACCAGTACAACTACCACCATAACCAGTACAACTATCAGAGAACAAACAGAAAGGGACATGGGCAACAGATCAGATCCAATCTACCAGCTTCATGTGTGTCGTGAGAAATTCTAATCCACATATATAAATTAAAAAGTAAATGTAAAGCCTAACAAATAACTTCAATAAAAGGAAAGAAGAATGGTAAAGAACAGTGCTGTCACAATGACTGTACTCGAAATCCCCCTTGTTTTCTAATTCGTCAGCAAATTGTAACGTTTCACGTTGATAGTAAAAGCCTACTGCTTCAATACCCGCTTTCTACGATAAAACGTGTACTGCCTTTCTAAGAAAAATCTTGAGATACGCAAGCTGACCTATATTTAATATTCCATTCATGTCATTTTATACACTAAGTTACCATAAACGAAACACAGATGGACTAAGGATAGAAAGAAAGGGAGGGGCTGAAAGCCGGAACGCAGGCAATACTACCACAGTCTCGCGATACATAATTACTACCATCACGCGTGTAAGGCCACAAGCACTAGCTTTTTTTCAAATCGACAGTGATAAAAAACACTACCCATACGAGTTAGGTTTTAAAAACCTGAAAAACGCTTATTAGGAAACATGACATTATACTGGTTTACGTTTGAAAACATTACAGTACCCAGACACCATATCGTATTCGAAGAAAACAGGAGGTAGAAGAAAATGCATATTTTGAACGCAGCCCCTTAGCCCCATTAAATTTATATATTTGGGTTCCTTAGGACTTGCTGACAAAGAATATGTTAAGTGTTACGCAAATAGTCTAGGAATTAACAAATTATAACCAAAATAAAAGGGTGGTGCTGTCAGACAACAACAAAATCAGAATTGCGCAGTGGCAGATTTTAACACCACTATTGTACGGGAAATAGGTCCCCATGTAAAAATCTATTTGATTGGATAGAAGTAAATGTAAGGCTAAACACGATTAGTCGGACTATAAATACTACTTCTTTGTTGCTAGGGGAAACAGTAGTAGGGTACTTTTTTCAAACGCTTGTGTAAACATGGCTCGATTGGTTAGACCCGCCAATATAGTCAATCAGAGGCGTCAGGTCAGCACCAGATTTTCAAATAAACTTACTAAAGAACCAGTGCATATTTTTCTAAATAAAAGCCTGGGACATCGGCAGATCGAAATTGTGTTATATTCATTGCCAGTCAACGTAACTGTGTATTATTCCATGAATTGTGGTAAGCTTGAAATATTTGATATCTTTTTAATGAAAATTGAATGTAAATTGATAATTTATGTCTGTATATATGTGTGGTTCAGTAGCGAACATGAGGTAAAGCCTATATAGTGCTCCCACCTGAACAGAAGGTGTCGGAGGAAAGTAAAACTACATGGAATTGCCAAACAGTACACTGACACCTATCTTATTGACTAGAAAGAAATAATGCTGGAATTGCAGAGGCGTAGTAACCATTAGGGAGGAGTATACTGGTGAAAATTGTTTCAGATGAAGATAGCAGTTGGCCTACCGCTCTGAACTCAGTGTTTGTTATGTATTGTGTTCAGTCTGGAAATTTATTATAAATTAGTTCTGAAATAGGAGGTACAACCTTCTTGTTTCAGGGACCGTGGTCCTAAAGTTATTGAGCAGCACCTGGTCTGAGCTTTGCTGAATCTAGAGGCTGACAGCATACTCCTGCGTCCAGATAGTGACCAGTGAGGTGTCTCCAGAACACAGGGAGGCTATCGAGAAGAGGAGTCTTTTCCTGCCGCCATCACGAAAGATAAGCGTCTGTGGCCAGAGGAGCTCAACATTATGCCCCCCCCCCCCCCCTCAAAATCTGACTTTATAATAAAACAGAGGGAAAATACAGTGTTTAAATTGATAGGAACTGTGAACTTTTCCCCATACTATTTCCAAGATAAACAAACACTTGAAGTCATGATGACAAATAACAACATAGCTTGAAAAAACAAAACCAGTATTACCTCATATTACTACTACACAGCTGACACACATAGGATAATATTAATAAAATATGTCACTACAAGGTTCATATTGATAAATTCTGTACATATAAATTGTAATTACAATTGATTGTGATTCCTGGTTCACTTTGTAGTTGAATCAGGACATAGATATTAGTGAAAGTAATTAATACATATGTATATTTGAAACTTTACCAGTGACTCATTTAAGATAGTCTTATAGAGTGTTAAATGTGTGTGAGTGTCACAGTGTTGTCAAGTGTGGTGGAATAAATTAAATTGTTTATCTGTCTGTTGTTGTTGTGACTTACACTTCATCATATACATACCCTAGACATTTAACGTAGTCATCACAATATTCCAGAATAATTCTGACTGAGGTATAATGTGGTAGCAAGTAAGGTTATCTGTAAAACACTACACCTATTAGATACAGATACCTTCACAGCTGATCTCAGTCAGTACACTAAGTCCCCTATAAATATTTATAACATCCCACTTTACTACATATATTGGGGTCTCGCTCCCGGGATATTGAACTTTCTCCTATTATATATATTGGGAATAATAAAGAATTAAAAGGTATCCTTGTGTGGAAATAAATAAGGTTGAGCTCTCAGTGCCTGTAGTGTCCTTAGATAATTATTGAAAGATTGAATTGTTTACAATTGCATGTTAGACAATGGCCGACTTGGCAAAATTTCGATCTGCTGCTGTACAGACTGCGAAAGAGTTAGGAATGGACGGGCAAATTATGATTGCTTATGTCAGTGCTGAATGTGACAAATATATTGAACGGGAAGAAAGAAGATTAGAAAAAGAGGCCGAAAGAAAGTTAGAGGCTGAGGCTAAGAGGTTGCAGATTGAGGCTGACAAAGAGGCTAAAGCATTGGAAGCCGAGGAAAGAAGACAGGCTGCAGAAAGAGAAGACAAGAGATTAGCTGCAGAGAGGGAAGCAGAAAAGGAGGAGAAGAGATTACAAAGGGAACATGAGTTACGACTAAGGGAGTTTGAGTTTCAAGGCCATGCTCCTGAAAATGGTGCCAGTCCCTTTGCCTCTGATGCCACTGCTAGTCAGGGAGCCTCAACCTCAGCTATGAATTTTCATTTAGATCATTTCGTTGAGAAAGACGATGATATTGAGAGCTATCTAAATAGATATGAACTATTAGCTACCACATATGGGTTAGAGAGAGAAAGGTGGAGCTTAAAGTTATCTCAAGGGCTTCGTGGGGCAGCTTATGAAGTTTTTGCCAAAATGAGCAGAGGTGATCAGGAAAATTATGACATGCTAAAGCAGGCTCTTTTGTTAAGATATGAAAAGAACGCAGAATTTTATAGGAAAAAATTTAGGAATGCTAAACTACTGTCAGGTGAAACCTATCACCAGTTCTCTGCACGGTTAGAGACACACTTGGAGAAATGGACTTCTCTGGGGAAAACCCAAGATCTTAAGGAAATGATCCTTATAGAACAATTAAGAGAGTCCATGGCTCCAGACCTGAGAAAGTTTCTCATGGAACAAGGTGCAGAGAGGCTGGGTGAGTTGCTAAATGTTGCTGAAAGGTATCAAGCAGCTCAGGCAGAGGTATCTCACCCGTGTGTTACCGGGGCCCGAAAGGGGAGCAAAGAATAGTAACACTGCACCCTACCACGCATGTCGTAAAAAGCGACTAAGGAGGGTTGGGCATGAGGCTGTTTACCCCATCCCGTAAAAACTTCGCACAGTGGGCTGATCACCTGCTTGCCAACCAATCTGATTACGGAAACAATGATAGATTGTTTGGTCTGTTTTTGTTCCACAAAGACGCCACTAGGCGTGGTGGAAAAAGCGATAGATTGATCAATTTGTTGTTGCCCTAAGACGCCACTAGGCGTACTGGCCACATACTGCTTTGCCGGTTGGTGGCTAAGGATGGAAGAAGAAGAAGAAGAAGGCAGAGGTATCAGGTAATAAAAAGAAACAGGTAGAAAATTTTAGGCACCACAGAACTTTAATAAATTTGATCCTAGAGATCAAAACAAAGGTAAGCACCAGTTTGATAGGCCACGGTATGACAATAAAAATAAAACCCCACAATTCGATGAAAGGAAATATGATGAAAGAAAATCTTTCAACCAAGGGAAAAGGTGGTGTAAAATTGCAAGATGAACAATCATGACACTGACCGTTGTAGAAGGAAACCTGTGTATATGGCCACCCTTCAGGTCAGATCGACCTCAAGACAGGAGGAGGATATTCTGTTAGATACCACTCCAGAAGAGATGAGGAAGGCACAGGCTGGGGATAAGACCCTCAAGCCTTGTTTCAGGAAATTGTCAACTTGTCATACAACTCCAGGCAAGGGAGATTTTTACATGAAAAACAAGTTGATGTATAGGAAGACTGGAGCTAGATCCAAAGGTCAGGGACAGCTGGTACTTCCTAAAAGATATAGGGCAGAATTAATAAGGAGCCTACATGTGAAACCAGATGGGGACCATGAGAAAATAGGTACCATCATCCAAAAGGTGGCTCACAATTATTATTGGCCCAAGGCAAGATGGGACATTGAGAATTTTGTAGAAAGGTGTAGCATAGCACATGAGGGAACACCCACAAGTGGGAACATTGATCAGGACCTGGACACGCCACGGGGCAAAATTAGGCCTGATAATAAAAAGAAAAATAAATTTGATAAAGTGGACCAAATGGAATGGGAAGCCCCTTTTCACGGACAAGCTTCAATTAACTGTTTTACAATGGCCACTATGCGGAGAGTGCAAAAAGATGTCTTACCCCAGGATAAGCCGAAAATCCCTCAATAGGACTTAAACAAACTGGAGGAAGAAGATGTAGAGAGGAAATCTCTCATCAAGAATTTTAAGTGGGGAGAAAGCCCCAAGAAAAAAATTGGTAGCGGTCGTTTTGTGAATGATAAATCTGGGAAGAAAAATCATCACTATAGCGCTTCGAGTGGAAGAGACCATACCGGTGCATGGACAAATAGGTCCACAAAATTAAAGGTCCATATGTAACGCTGTTAAGAACGTGGACTGATGAAAAGGCAGAGGAAAATATTACATCCTCATACCAATATGTGAATGAGCTGACCACTCGTTTAAAAACTGGCTGGAAACTTGCCAATGAAAATTTGAAACAAGCCAGGAAGAAACATGATGCCTATTATAACAGGAAAGCTAAAGACAGAGATTTGGCTGTGGGAGAGAAGGTACTGCTTCTTCTACCCGGTAGCCAGAATAAGTTACAAATTGGATGGCAAGGTCCATATACAGTTCTAGAGAAGGTGTCTAGAACAAATTATAAGATAGATAAGAAGGGGAAAGAAAAAATCTAACATGTGAATCTCCTGAAGAAATATTTGGAAAGAGAACATCAGGAAGAGACACACTTGTTGACCTTGTCCATTGCCATGGAGATGAAAAAGGAACCACTTTCATCATTTGAATATCCATTACACCCCTGTGAGACAGCGGCACAGGTGAAAATCAGTACACATTTAACGAAAACTCAGAAAGAGAGAGTGCAACAGGTTCTAGATAATCATGCAGAGGTGTTAACAGACCGACCTGGGCATACAAACTTATTGGAATATGATATGAAACTGATAGACCCCACACCTGTCTGTATGAAACCCTATTCGATTCCCTTTGCTAAGGAGAAAGCTTTGAAGGAAGAGATAGACTGTTTGTTGAAGGAAGGAATTATTTCACACAGTGAATCTTCGTATAGTTCCGGTGTTGTACTCCTAAGGAAGCCCTCTGGAGAACATAGACTCTGTATAGATTACAGGAGACTGAATGCTATTACAGAAGGACAGGTGGATCCATTGCCGGATACAAATCAGTTGTTTGCCAGACTAAATAAAGCTAAATATTTCTCAAAAGTGGATCTGAGTAAAGGATACTATCAGATTCCAGTAAAGCCTGAGGTTAGACCATACCTAGCTTTTAGTACCTCAGAAGGACACTATGAGTTTAACAGATTGCCATTTGGATTGAAGAATGCGCCTAGTGTCTTCTCTAGAATGATGAGAAAATTATTGGACCCTCTGAATAATTCATGTATCACAAATTTCATGGATGATATCCTTATAGCAACAGAAACATTTGAGGAACACATTGACTCTCTGAACATGCTGTTTAATCGACTTAGGGAAGCGAATTTAACAGCCCGATCAACCAAATGTTGCGTTGGATGTAAAGAATTGGAATTCTTGGGACACACAGTTTATCAGGGAAACATGACCCCTGACCCAAAGAATTTAGAGAAACTAAAGAAAGCCCCGAGACCACAAACCAAGAAAGACGTGAGATCCTTTGTCTCATTATGTGGTTTCTACCAAAAGTATATCAAAAACTTTAATTCCATATGTGCACCGTTAACTGATTTGACACGTAAGGGAAATCCAGATCGAATTACATGGACACCACAATGTGAAATGGCTTACCAAGAATTGAAGGAAAAGCTCACAAGTAAACCTATTTTGAAATTACCTGACTTAAGTCAAGAATTCATTGTAAGGACTGATGCCAGTAATATTGGGTTAGGTGCAATTCTGCTACAGAAATCAGATGCATTGGATGGGGAATTAAGCCCAGTGGCATATGCTAGCAGAAAGTTGAATAACGCTGAAACCAATTACTCAACTAGCGAAAAAGAATGTCTTGCAGTAATATGGGCGATAAAGAAATTCAATATTTATCTGTATGGGAAGGCATTTAAGTTGCAAACGGATCACAAACCTTTGTCGTTTCTAGCACAGGCTAGACATGAGAATTCTAGATTACTCCGTTGGTCATTATTGATGCAGCCATTTGAGTTTAGCATAGAGTATATAAGGGGAAAACAAATCTGGGAGCGGATTTTTTAAGCCGCCATCCGTGTGATGAGAATCACACTAAACTCCAGGAAAAATAATAAATTTCTGTATGTGTATATAGAATTATAGACTGACATATAACGTCTGTTTTAAGTGGGGAGGATTTGTCGTGAGAAATTCTAATCCACATATATAAATTAAAAAGTAAATGTAAAGCCTAACAAATAACTTCAATAAAAGGAAAGAAGAATGGTAAAGAACAGTGCTGTCACAATGACTGTACTCGAAATCCCCCTTGTTTTCTAATTCGTCTGCAAATTGTAACGTTTCACGTTGATAGTAAAAGCCTACTGCTTCAATATCCGCTTTCTACGATAAAACGTGTACTGCCTTTCTAAGAAAAACCTTGAGATACGCAAGCTGACCTATATTTAATATTCCATTCATGTCATTTTATACACTAAGTTACCATAAACGAAACACAGATGGACTAAGGATAGAAAGAAAGGGAGGGGCTGAAAGCCGGAACGCAGGCAATACTACCACAGTCTCGCGATACACAATTACTACCATCTTGCGTGTAAGGCCACAAGCACTAGCTTTTTTTCAAATCGACAGTGATAAAAAACACTACCCATACGAGTTAGGTTTTAAAAACCTGAAAAACGCTTATTAGGAAACATGACATTATACTGGTTTACGTTTGAAAACATTACAGTACCCAGACACCACATCGTATTCGAAGTGAACAGGAGGTAGAAGAAAATGCATATTTTGAACGCAGCCCCTTAGCCCCATTAAATTTATATATTTGGGTTCCTTAGGACTTGCTGACAAAGAATATGTTTTTTTTTTTTTTTTTTTCCTTAACCAGCGGCACTTGGGCTTTCAGCCCTTCGGCCCAATGACATATCATTGCGAGGCTGGGGAACCTGAGGACTTTCCTTCCAACCTGGTCAGGAGCTTCGCTCCTTCCCATCCACAGAGGGTTTATCACAGGAGCCGTTCAGGCTATTCAGTCAAATTTCCGGCCGTAAACATTTCTTCAAACGCCGACGCCCGGGTTTGAACCATGAACACCTGGTCGCCAGTACAACGCCGAAGCCATTACACCAGCGCGGCTCCCACAAAGAATATGTTAAGTGTTACGCAAATAGTCTAGGAATTAACAAATTATAACCAAAATAAAAGGGTGGTGCTGTCAGACAACACCAAAATCAGAATTGCGCAGTGGCAGATTTTAACACCACTATTGTACGGGAAATAGGTCCCCATGTAAAAACCTATTTGATTGGATAGAAGTAAATGTAAGGCTAAACACGATTAGTCGGACTATAAATACTACTTCTTTGTTGCTAGGGGAAACAGTAGTAGGGTACTTTTTTTCAAACGCTTGTGTAAACATGGCTCGATTGGTTAGACCCGCCAATATAGTCAATCAGAGGCGTCAGGTCAGCACCACATTTTCAAATAAACTTACTAAAGAACCAGTGCGTTGAGCGCCAGTGCATATTTTTCTAAATAAAAGCCTGGGACATCGGCAGATCGAAATTGTGTTACATTCATTGCCAGTCAACGTAACTGTGTATTATTCCATGAATTGTGGTAAGCTTAAAATATTTGATATCTTTTTAATGAAAATTGAATGTAAATTGATAATTTATGTCTGTATATATGTGTGGTTCAGTAGCGAACATGAGGTAAAGCCTATATAGTGCTCCAACCTGAACAGAAGGTGTCGGAGGAAAGTAAAACTACATGGAATTGCCAAACAGTACACTGACACCTATCTTATTGACTAGAAAGAAATAATGCTGGAATTGCAGAGGCGTAGTAACCATTAGGGAGGAGTATACTGGTGAAAATTGTTTCAGATGAAGATAGCAGTTGGCCTACCGCTCTGAACTCAGTGTTTGTTATGTATTGTGTTCAGTCTGGAAATTTATTATAAATTAGTTCTGAAATAGGAGGTACAACCTTCTTGTTTCAGGGACCGTGGTCCTAAAGTTATTGAGCAGCACCTGGTCTGAGCTTTGCTGAATCTAGAGGCTGACAGCATACTCCTGGGTCCAGATAGTGACCAGTGAGGTGTCTCCAGAACACAGGGAGGCTATCGAGAAGAGGAGTCTTTTCCTGCCGCCATCACGAAAGATAAGCGTCTGTGGCCAGAGGAGCTCAACATTATGCCCCCCCTCAAAATCTGACTTTATAATAAAACAGAGGGAAAATACAGTGTTTAAATTGATAAGAACTGTGAACTTTTCCCCATACTATTTCCAAGATAAACAAACACTTGAAGTCATGATGACAAATAACAACATAGCTTGAAAAAACAAAACCAGTATTACCTCATATTACTACTACGCAACTGACACACATAGGATAATATTAATAAAATATGTCACTACAAGGTTCATATTGATAAATTCTGTACATATAAATTGTAATTACAATTGATTGTGATTCCTGGTTCACTTTGTAGTTGAATCAGGACATAGATATTAGTGAAAGTAATTAATACATATGTATATTTGAAACTTTACCAGTGACTCATTTAAGATAGTCTTATAGAGTGTTAAATGTGTGTGAGTGTCACAGTGTTGTCAAGTGTGGTGGAATAAATTAAATTGTTTATCTGTCTGTTGTTGTTGTGACTTACACTTCATCATATACATACCCTAGACATTTAACGTAGTCATCACAATATTCCAGAATAATTCTGACTGAGGTATAATGTGGTAGCAAGTAAGGTTATCTGTAAAACACTACACCTATTAGATACAGGTACCTTCACAGCTGATCTCAGTCAGTACACTAAGTCCCCTATAAATATTTATAACATCCCACTTTACCACTGTAACTGTCTTTTTTCTCTTGTTGATGTGATCACTGGCCCAAGACAGTATACATGTTGTTAGATGTGTAGTGCGAGCGTATGATGAATTGAGTGTGGGTGCGAATGAAGACGCGAATGTGTTTAGGCTCGTATAGATGTAGATCCTGCAACCCATACTCTCACATGCAGTAATCAAGGATGCTTTGACACTGCAGGCATGTTTCAAGACATTTATTGACGGGAACACACATAATATCAACAGGAACAGTCAGTGTAACAAGGTCATGCTGACCTGACATCGATAGGTATACATTTGGCATTCAAAAAGGTAAACATCAGAATAGACGTGCATGGTCAATAGCAAAGTTCTTCAATAATGACAGTTCGTAGCGTCGCCCTTGGCGTCTCTGACTAAACGCGTCAGATGCCTTAGTCACTTGGACACATAGGTGCAACTTGGCACTCCCCGCCAATTGCACATATCAGGCTGTAGTATAACAGCCGAAAGCACAGGCCTCGTTCTGACGTCGGCCGTGTACTTCTGTTAAATAGGTTATCATCAACCCTGCAGTAATACTTATTGTAGATAGAAGTTCCGCCAATCTGCGGCTCCCACAATATATCTTCGTCACTGGATTTCTGGACAATATAAGACTAACAGTCTTGGATGGCTACCTCGAGCACAAATATATAAGTTCTGAAATGGCGGATCAGTGAGCTGCTGTTCACCCTAGGTAATCCTTTACATGTTCTGCCACCGAAAAGCGTAATAATGCATAAAGGTCGGTATTACCTGGAAAATGAATCCTCAGAACTAAACAAGGAATTCTGTCGTCATCCCGACGCACAGAGATTCACTGGGGAAAACTGCCATAGCAGTTACTTCGAAGATTCTCCCCGAAAAACAATGGACTCTTGGTCCCTTCAGAAAAAACAGGACCTCCCGGCTTCCCGGAAGTATATCTCACTCCCGCTTAAAAAACCTTCCCATAGGCCTACGCCGAACTGTCAACCTCTGACCCTAAAGGTCAAACACAATGAATGAATAAACAAGGGAAGACAACCCCTAATCAACCTGACATCGCAGGTAAAGACACAATTATTCTTATGATACAAACATAAGCAAATAACTTGACAGATGACTCCGTCGAAAATGACAGCAACATTACTACCACCCCCCTGTAAAAAAAAAAAAATGCAATTTTTTTTTTTAATATGTTCATGAGCAAGATAGCACCAGTATCACTTCTGTGCTCATGCAAACAATGAACCTAATATCAGGTACAATAGAAGAGGGTACAAATCATCTCCCAACATAGGAGAAAATATTTCCTTTAAGCCAAACAAACTAAGGGATACCATTCAAGAAACCTAAGTTGCTGGCAATACCAATCATATATCAAACATTACTAAATAATATAACCATAGCAATATACAAATGTCAATGCTATTTTAGCAACATATCACTGATGGATGGACAAAATGAAATTTGTTAAATTATCTAAACATCATCCAAATACATTTGTATTACAACATATTATGATATTAAGGACAGACCTAAGTCTGAAAATATATCAGGAAAAACTAGGACACAAGATTTAACTGGAATCATGTGGGCATCTAGACAATATGTCCGCCATCACATTATCCGAACCACGGATAGCTCGCACCGTGAAATGGAAAGGCTGAAGAGCAATAGCATAACGAGTAGATCTCGAGCTCTTCAAATCCTTACTTTGCATAGCCGTAAGAGCTTTTTGGTCGGTTTCCATAAAGAAATGCGCGCCCAGAAGGAACCTTTGTAGCTTAAGAATGGACCAAACCATAGCCAACAATTCACGGTCCAAAACCGAGTAATTCCTTTCTGCCGCATTCAGCTTCCTAGAAATATACATTACAGGATGCAGAGTTCCTGAATATTCCTGCATTAGTGCCGCTCCAATGCCAGTGGAAGAGGCATCACTACGAAGGACAAAAGTCTTATCAATCGTCGGTAGTCTTAAGATAGGATGAGATGAGAACAAATTCTTAACCTGATCCAATGAAGATTGGCATTCTTGGGACCAACGCACCATATTAGGAGAACCTTTTTTCAATAACGTTGAAAGTGGTGCCATAATGGAGGACAGATTCTCAATGAATCTTCCATAGAATTGTATCAATCCCAAGAGACTACGCACTTGCTTTTTTGTCTTCGGAACCGAGATATTTAATATCTTTGAAATGTTTTGGTCCTCTGTCTTCAACAGACCATGACCAACTCGATGACCTAGGAAGGAAATTTCACTAAACCCAACAAAAGCTTTAGAGGGTTTAGCAGTCAAACTATGCTCACGTAGAGTAGATAGCAATTCCTTTAGACCCACATAGTGTTCTTCCCAAGTATCGCTGAAAAGACAGATGTCGTCTAAATATGCAATGACATCTGCACGATCTGATAGAATTCGTCGCATCATGCGCACGAAAGTCGCTGGGGCGTTCATAAGCCCGAAAGGCATAAAATTCCATTGAAACAGACCCCTAGGTGTCGAAAAAGCAGTGAGAGGTTTGGCGTGTTCCGTCAGTGGGACTTGCCAATAACCTTTCGACAAGTCTAGTTTAGTAAAGAATTTAGCTTTAGAAAGTCTAATAAGTAGATCATCTAATAACGGCATAGGTTCAGCATCGAACTTCGTAACTTGATTTAATTTGCGATAATCAACGCAAAGACGTATGTTATTGTCTTTCTTTCGAACAATAACTATTGACGAAGAATAAGCTGAAGTGGATGGTTCAATTATTTGTAGTCGAATCATTTCATCCAATTCTTTCTCGACTTGTGCTTGAAAATGAATAGGTATTGGGTATGGTCTTACTCTGATCGGATTACGATCAGTAAGTATGATGTCATGTTCTATGACATCTGTGTGTCCAGGAATGTCGGTAAGGACATCCTGATATGATTGTAACGTAGAGGATACTTGACGTTGTTCCTCAAAAGACAAGTTGGAAGAGACTGTAACGTCTCTCCACGATTCCGTTGAAGTAAGTGGAATCGTAGGAAGAGGTAAGTTCACGTCAGAAAAAATAGTTTCCTCATCCTGTATAACAGACAGGGATGAGATGTGACCATGTTGGACTGGAGAGTCGTCCGTCGCCTGGAAAATAGGCTGTAAATAGTCTGGACGTTCAATAAACTCTGTTAGCATATTTATATGGAAGGTTTTATGCCTTCCATCCACATCGACAATATAGTCGACATCAGAAATTTTCGAGACTATAGTGTATGGACCCTTCCAAGAAATGAGAAGTCTATTCTCTCTTGAGGGCAGTAAGACATATGCTTTGTCTCCAGGACAAAGTTGACGTAGGCGTCTTTTCTTATTAGCAAATCGCCTAGCTTTTTCTTTCGCAAATTCGGAAGATGAAGTTGCTAACCTGCACGATTCGATAATCTTTTCTCTAAGAGCTATAACATATTCATATGACGATTGTGTATCATCGTCAATATTATCGGAAGTTATCAAATCGTGTAACAAGGACATCGGCCCGCGCGGTTGCGCGCCAAAGACAAGTTCGAAAGGAGAAAACCCTGTATGCTCGTTGGGAACCTCTCTATAGGCAAAGAGGACTGCAGGTAAAACCCTGTCCCAATCTTCAGGATGATCCTCCGTTATCTTGCCAAGTAAGTTCTTTAGTGTCCTGTTAAGACGTTCTACCAATCCATTGGACATTGGATGATAAATACTACTGAGAGACCTTTTAATGTCTAGCGTAGCCATTACCTGAGACATAACGTCCGAAATTAACTGAGTGCCGTGATCCGACAGTATTTCTCCGGGGAATCCCAGACGAGAAAATACGAGCCAAAGAGCATCAGCGATATCGACAGTTGATATGCTCTTCAGAGGAATAGCCTCTGGCCAACGCGTGCACATGTCCACGCAAGTGAGGATAAATTGGTGTCCTCTGGCTGACTTAATTTTGAACGGACCAATGATGTCTATAGCCATTTTCTGAAACGGCCGAATCGGAATATCTGCAGCCTGAATAGGAGCAGCATGTCTCGGACCCCTAGACTTGACCTCTTGACAAATTTTGCAAGATCGGCAATAAATTCGGATGTCTTTATTCACGAATGGCCAAAAAAAAGACGCAAGGACTCTAGTTTTAGTTCTGGAAAAACCCATGTGTCCAGCACACTGAGAATCGTGTGCATGCCGAAGAATTAAGGCTCTCATACACTTAGGCACAAGAATTTGCGAATGCATAGACTTGTCCGAGTGTTGTACCATTCGTACCAATATACCATTCTTCATAGTAATATACGATTTGTGATTCGTATTTTGATTGGGATCCCCTTTCTTTGCCAGAAGGAAGTATTTCTTCAAAGAAGGATCCTCTTCTTGACGTTTAACAAACGAGTCATGGGAAATCACCAAGTGCTCGTCTTGGCTATCAACTTCATTACTATTATCAGATGAAGTTGGGGGATTAAGAGCTTGAGCTCTTGTCACCACTGCATTGACCGTTTGAATGTTTTTTTCTTCCCAACTAGCAATTTGTTGCGGGGTGCATTCCTTAACCCCATGAATACGACCGATTATAAGATCCGCAATAGGATTAGGAAGAAGACATGCATGGACATCTCCTGTGAAGAAAGGAGTGTCAATCCTAATAATAGCAGTAGGATAACTTTCCATAGTACCACCAAATGTAACACATTTGATTGTTTTTCCAGTGGCACAGCAAGGATCTATCAGAGACTCCTTAACCCCGACGGTAGTACATCCCGAATCGAAAAGTACTGAGACTAGCCTATCATTTATTAGACCTTTATCTAAGATGAGAGATCCTCTCCCATCATGCGCAACTGTAGCAGGTAGAGCAGGAAGAGGGTGACCACAACTTAGCGTAGATACAGTTGATGAGTCAAACAATGTTAAGCATTGGGGGCATTCAGTTGCTCTCCCAAAATCGAAAGCACAACCAGTGATAGCCCTAGAGTTACCACTATCATTTACTGTATTACAGGCTCCATCAAACTCTTGTTGCGCAGAGTTTGCCTGTTGGTAAGGTCTTTTCTTGTTAAACCTAGGTCTACCTCGATTATCATTTCCCCTGTAATTATTTCGACTATCATTTCCCCTGTAATTGTGATCATATTGTCTATTGTACTCATCATTCCGGTTTGAATCCCGGTTTCTAAATTCACCATCGTCATAATCTTGACGTCGAGAATGATTACCTCGAAAATTTGAATAGTTATTATTTGGATAGCCTTTGCGAAAGTGTCTCAAATTATTACCACTAAAATTACGAGAACTACCATCTTGTCTCCACTGCATAGACGAAGAACCATCATGTGTTGGATTATTCCGCTTCTGAGTGTAATTTTGATTACTTCCCCTATTCCAATTTTGTTGAGCACCCTGAAATTTTTTTTTGAAATTAGGGCCATATGGTGTTGCCGAAGCAGCTGGCAACCCTTCTTTCACTTTAGAATTGCTAACTGTAGCATGGGGATGTGCTGTGGCATACTGACAACAGTATTCCTCCATTTCTTTTAAGTTTTTAGGCTTACGCTCATGAAGGAATGCAAGAAAAGAATCATTAACAGATGACAAAACCTTATCTCGCAATAATAAGTCCATTAGACCTTCATATGTTTTCTCAATCTGAGACAACTCAACCCATCGTGTAAATGTACGACGTATCTTTGTAACAAAATCAGAGAAATCTACTCCATTTTCTGGCAACATTGTCCTAAAACGAAGACGATAGTCTTCTTGTTTTAGTTGATATTTTTTTAGTAATGCTGCCCTGACAACATCATAATTAGTCCTCTCATGTTCGTCTATTGTCATAAGAGTAGTCACTGTGTCACCTGTAAAAAATGGCATCAGTTGTTCAACATATTTTTCCTTTTTTATGTTATGCGTATCGCACAAAAATTGGAATCTATCTAGATAATCTGCTACGTCATCCTTTAAAGGATTGAAATGAGGCAATTTAATCCTACTAACAAACTCCCTTGTCGTACTCGAAGTTGTTTGCTGAGCACCCGTACTCGCCAATTTCAATTTCTCTAACTCCAAAGTTGCGAGTTTTTCATCAAGTTCCATCTTCTGTTTTCTTTCCTCATGTTCCATTTTTCTGATTTCAGCCTCAGCTTTCCTCTCCTCTGCAGCAGCTTGAGCTTTCCTCTCCTCTGCAGCAGCTTCTTTGTCTAATCTCTTCTGTTCCGCTTCTTTGTCTAATCTCTTTTGTTCAGCTTCAAATCTCCTTTCCTCCACCTGCATCTGCAATTTCTTTTGTTCAGCAGCAATATTAGCTTCTCTGTCTAGCCTTTTTTGTTCCGCCGCAGCTTCTCTTTCTAATCTTTTCTCTTCAGCCTGAGCTTTTTTCTCTTCTGCAGCTAATGCTTTGTCATACTGAGCAACAGCCCATTGTTCTAACTGTTGACCAGTCTTATCAAGGGCTCTCCCTTGTGTAATAAAGTAGTCCAATGTAGACATCTTGTCTACTGAGATCAGAAACCTGAAAAAAAAATTAAATAAATTACCTTATCCCACTTCAATGGGAGACAAGTCTGAAATGCTAGACTTGTATACTCACTTCACTTTCTTTCACACTCTTAGTCTTGTTTATTATGTACCCAAAAAATCACCTGAGTACCTGTGGAAAAAAAATTCCCTTTATATCCCACTCAATATGGGCACAAGTCTTTTTTATAAAGAACTTGAATATGTATTTCACCTTGTCTCAATCTTTGTAGATAACAAGTCTTTTATCAAAGAACTTGTATAAATATCTTATATAATATTATTTAACAAACTCTATATGAAGAGTCTACCTTATCAATAATATCAAAACATGACCAAGTATGTGTATGTAGACTGTGCATGACAGTAATGTAGTACAACCAAAAAAAAAAAAAATACAAAGACAAAGATACAAAACAATACAAATGGCAACACTGTTTTAACCAAAAATGTGTAGAGAAATACACAAGAAAGGAGAGACCTACAGAATACAAACAAAACAAATCGACAATCAAAACTGAAAAACAGACAAAATATTACAAAAACAACGTTAAGTACAATTACATCACAGCTAACATCAATAGCGACCAATTGTCACTAGCAAATTTCCAAATTAAGAAAATTTGCACCTACAGAACGCTTACAGTAAGCCTCGATCAAGTGGCATATTTACCGTAAGACCCACCAACCGAAAAACCCGCAGAAAAATACACAAAAACAGCAGAAGTAACATAATATAGCAATCAATTTCAATGTGTTGCAGAACAAGTTCAGTCACAGCTGAAACTAAAATAAATTCCTTGCTCCTTGCGAACACAGAAACGAAATGTCAAACGCGCACTGAACGTCAAATCCACTGTAACATAAAGTGGTATTCACGAACCAAAGTTACTATGACCTTCTCAAATTAGGGCTTGCACATTGAATGTTTACCATTTCCACGTACTGTTTACAAACACTTGACCTCCAACAATGTAGCTTGAATGCTCTGACCTAGAAAAGTCTGTTGTTGAATGAAACGTGTAACAACCAGCAGTACTGTTTACAATAGGAACCCGCCTTCTATGCAGTTATGGTCCACGTAGCAAATGCCTAGTAGTTAACTTCAGTACATGTCTTGTTATGGTTTATCTAGCATTATAAATATAAATGCTCGTACTGTTTATTTGGGTCAACCGTTGATGACCTATATCTGTCCTGTTGTAGCCAAAACTTGCAAGTGTAGAATTAGCGCTGTGTGTTACGGCTGTCCCGTGTGTAGCTTAGACCCACAGATCAGAAGTGTAATGTGTACTTGTCCTTCTTGTCACTTTCTCGCCAAAACTGGAGACATCATACATGTAACAGCCAACCAGGAATGTAAATTTCTGAATCCATAAATGTCAACAATAATGTCAAATGCTCGCTCTGTTCTTTTTAAACCCACAGGTCTGGTCCATCAGAAATGTAAGTTTCTAGGCCACATTGGCGACAAGAAATGTATCATAAGAGCCCACGTAACTGGTCCACCAGAAATGTAACTGTCTTTTTTCTCTTGTTGATGTGATCACTGGCCCAAGACAGTATACATGTTGTTAGATGTGTAGTGCGAGCGTATGATGAATTGAGTGTGGGTGCGAATGAAGACGCGAATGTGTTTAGGCTCGTATAGATGTAGATCCTGCAACCCATACTCTCACATGCAGTAATCAAGGATGCTTTGACACTGCAGGCATGTTTCAAGACATTTATTGACGGGAACACACATAATATCAACAGGAACAGTCAGTGTAACAAGGTCATGCTGACCTGACATCGATAGGTATACATTTGGCATTCAAAAAGGTAAACATCAGAATAGACGTGCATGGTCAATAGCAAAGTTCTTCAATAATGACAGTTCGTAGCGTCGCCCTTGGCGTCTCTGACTAAACGCGTCAGATGCCTTAGTCACTTGGACACATAGGTGCAACTTGGCACTCCCCGCCAATTGCACATATCAGGCTGTAGTATAACAGCCGAAAGCACAGGCCTCGTTCTGACGTCGGCCGTGTACTTCTGTTAAATAGGTTATCATCAACCCTGCAGTAATACTTATTGTAGATAGAAGTTCCGCCAATCTGCGGCTCCCACAATATATCTTCGTCACTGGATTTCTGGACAATATAAGACTAACAGTCTTGGATGGCTACCTCGAGCACAAATATATAAGTTCTGAAATGGCGGATCAGTGAGCTGCTGTTCACCCTAGGTAATCCTTTACATGTTCTGCCACCGAAAAGCGTAATAATGCATAAAGGTCGGTATTACCTGGAAAATGAATCCTCAGAACTAAACAAGGAATTCTGTCGTCATCCCGACGCACAGAGATTCACTGGGGAAAACTGCCATAGCAGTTACTTCGAAGATTCTCCCCGAAAAACAATGGACTCTTGGTCCCTTCAGAAAAAACAGGACCTCCCGGCTTCCCGGAAGTATATCTCACTCCCGCTTAAAAAACCTTCCCATAGGCCTACGCCGAACTGTCAACCTCTGACCCTAAAGGTCAAACACAATGAATGAATAAACAAGGGAAGACAACCCCTAATCAACCTGACATCGCAGGTAAAGACACAATTATTCTTATGATACAAACATAAGCAAATAACTTGACAGATGACTCCGTCGAAAATGACAGCAACAACCACAATGTGGACCATCCTCATCAGTTGCCATCAAGACATCGAAGGTCAGCTGCAGTGTATCTCCATCTTCTGTCTCTTGTCTTGATGGTGCACTCTGAAAGACTCTTTCCTTTTCAAATCTTGATTTTATCTTCCAACTTACAGAGTTGCCATCCTCTTGTACGTTTGCCTTCAACTCTGCCTTCTATGATGGCATTCAGTAAGGGGTGGGGGTGGGGGGGGGGGGGGGGTTATGTCTTTTTACATGGCCAAGATATTTTAGCTGTATAATTTTGATCTACTTCATTAATTCTCTTTTCGTTCCTAGTTTTTCTATGACCTCTTTATTTATTTATTTCTCTTTCCAAGAGATGCGCCCAATTTCTCTTTATATCCATATCTCAAAGGCCTCAATTCTTTCTTCCATTTGCTAGTTCATTTTGAATGTTTCTACACCATAAAGTAATAAAGAATATATATATATATATATATATATATATATATATATATATATATATATATATATATATATATATATATATATATATATATATATATATATATATATATATATATATATATATATATATATATATATATATATATATATATATATATATATATATATATAGCATTTGATGATTCTCATTTTGAATCTGTGAGTCAGTTTTGATGTTTGTATTTGTTTCATGTTGTTGGATGTAGCTCGGCATCTTCTATTCTCTTCTTGATTTTTGTTTCGCATATGTTATTATATGACCAAAATATGAGAAACTCGACGTTCCATGGTTTTCTCATTTATTCTTATCCTTAACGTTGACTTATCTTCTGTTTTGCAAATTACCGTAGTTTTCCTTTTCTCAGTGTTAATGTCCAACCTATATTCGTGGCTTATGCTGCTTCTTTCGCAGATGACATACCCTTGTATAGAACTGGCTCAGACAGACAGGAAATGGTCCAAGGCATATAATAGACACTACGGGCAGTTTCTAAATGGTGTGAGGAAAGCGGATCAACGGTCAATCCCAACAAGGGGTGTGTGATGTGGTGCTCTTTGAACAACTCCATAGTGAAAGCAGACCTTCCAGACATCACTTTCAATGGGCAGAACATTGAAAGGCAAGACAGGCTGAAGTATCTAGGAGTAACGTTTGATCGTGGGCTATCGTTCAAGTAGCATGTCGATCTGATAATACAGAAGTGCAAGCGAGGACTGGCAGTCTTAAAAACAATGGCTGCTGCGCGCCTGGAACAGAGACTATTGTTTCTCCTGTATCATCAGCTCGTGATTTCAGTAATCGAGTATGGGCTAGGAATATTCACGCTGTCAGTTTCACAATGTGAACGACTGGAACACATTCACAATGAAGGGATGCGACTAGTTTTGGGCTATACGCGTGATACCACCAATGAGATACATGCTCAGATTGCTGTCGATTAGATCCAGATATACGATGGCCCAGGAAAAAACCTATATGCGGGTAACCACCGACAAAAGATGAGAACATAGCTGGCATCAAAAGAGCAAGAATAAAGAGGGAAATGTCATGGATGACACAGGCAGAGGCTACGATTGGTCAGGTGACTGGGGTTGAAAATGTATCCAAAGGGGAAGAGTGGAGTAAGTCAGGGGAGAACTGGATAAACTACCAGCAAGTCATCACTAGCCTTGGCAGAGAGTGCAGAGCTTGGGGCAATGGAAAAGCAGAGCTGGAGATTTATCAGCTGATAAGTGATCATGCTGGGGATGATGACGCCATTGTGTACACTGATGGGTCTGTAGTGCGTGGTGAGAAATCAGGATGGGGCTTCTCTGCGAGAATAAAGGGTAGGATCGTTGCTGAACAGAGTGGAGTCTACATGCCAACAACCTCCAGCATGAGAGTGGAGGTAGAGGCAGTTACTGCAGCACTGAGGTGACTGTCTGAAACTCCATCAACCAGGGCAGTTATATTGTCAGACTCTCAAGCCATACTTCGGAAAGTTCAGAGCGGATGGCCGCGGCAGGAATAGAAAACATCAATAGAATCCTCAAGTTTTCAAGAACTGGTGTGGATCTATTGTCCTGGTCATGCAGGGGTACGTGGCAATGAGAGAGCTGACATACTGGCCTCGAGAACACCCGTAGTGGGGACACGGACATGGATAAGGGAGAGATACTAAATTAATGATCGCCTGCTTGGTAATGACAATGCAATGGATGAATCAACAATGCTGAGACTGTTGGAGTTTAGAATCAAACGAAGGACTAGCAGAGATGGACGTGAGAGAGGATGCATCCGTCGTATGTACAACCAGCGTGCTACAGGTACAATTAGCATTCATACTCTTCGACATTTGCCGAGAGAGACTGAGCATCTGTGGGTTTGCCCTGAGTGCAGCGAGGTCGATTCTGATTAACAATAACAATATGCTGCTGACTTGCTTCACTAGCTCAAGTAATTTATGTTCACTTTCATGTAGAACAAGAAGCGAACCCACAGGACGTTGGTCTCCAAAACTGCCCAGCCCACAACAACCTATGATGTCAGACCTGGCCCGATAGTGCAGAGCTGATGCAGAAGCTATGCGGTGCCGCATGGACCTTGAAAATATTGTCCTGGCGGCATGCTTGCAAATTTAGCATGGCTAACAAACTGAACGCAGAAGAAGAGGTATCGTATCTTATTTGCTGTTTTCCTGCTAGGTAATTGGTTGTTAATGTCGATCTTGTCAGAGTGCTGTCAGCTAACTCGCCCACCTTCAGCCATCGTGACAATGCTCGGGAAGCGTGATGCATCACCGTTGTTTTCGGTTTCTTTGAATGTTTGACTTTTTGTGGCGAGGTACCGACTCTTTCAAACATAGGAAGACCGTTGGTTATATAACAGCCAGTGATGAACTGAAGGGTTAGGCAATCGGTCGGTGCTCCACAGCAGTTGGGGACAGAACCAGTAATCTATGTCGGATGGGTGGTTAGGGGCCAATGATCATTGCCCGTGCACTCAGATCACCATCAGTCCGCCTCTTATAAGAGGCAGTTGACAGTCATATACAGCGTTGACAAACATCAAGCCCAAAATAAGGACTAATATAGTCTTTCATCTAGCATGGCGAAGCTCTAAAAAGAACTACTAGCGTCGATCCGCTAGCAAGTTGAAGCCCTGGTACGGACTAGTCCTGAAAATGGGCTGCTAGTAAGTCACGGGACAGCACATATCCTGTCAACTTAACTACCCGACATTTTTTATCTCACCTTTTTCCTAAACTGAGCTCTGCGGATTCACTTACAGGCACTGAAAGACCAGTGCAAAATATTTCACCACTGAATAATTTGAGCTGCATACTGATCGAAGTGTGAATAGACGACCCCGAGTATGATCTTTTCCGCCAACTAGTACTTGACTGCATATTTTTATTTTAATCTATTTCAAAGTTATTTTCTTCTATTAAATTATTCTTATTCTTCTGAACGAGCTTAAGATCTATACTGTAGCTATTATCCTAGCACGAATACGTCTCCTCCAAAGCACTTCTATTATTTGGATAGCAGAGGGGTCCATAGGGCATGATGTGCAACATAAGACTAACAATGTCTCTCAGCCTCTCATGCTCAAGCCTACCTCACTTACAAGCGGCGGACCATGTTCTCCCCAGTAATCCAGCTGAAGGTTGGGGTTTCAATCCCTAGCGGGAAGCTGGATGGCACAGCAGACGAGGTTCAGGCGAAATCATTTTCCCAGCCAGTTGGGACAGGGATGAGCCCACTCGCCCATTGAAGAGGTGCTGAAGTCGTCGATACTGGGCTAGAAGGCGCACCGGAAACCACAGTATTACGCAACTTGCTCTTTACTCTATGGATGAGTACACCGTCAAATAAATCTCGTGCTGGTTCTCGCCCTGTGGAGGTCCACCCGGCAGGTGCAGTGCCGGGCTCTTAGCCTCGACAGAAATGACTCAAAGATGTACGGAGCTAATAAGGAACTCCAGAGCTCACATAGAACGTCGCTAGATTAAAATGACGTCAAATAAAATAATTACGTAGACGCGCGCAGAGCAACGGCAGTTGACTTTTGGAAGTGTCTCCAGCCGGTCTGGCTGTGTCTCTTATGTGTTCTCTTGAGGCCGCTATGTCCATGGTCATGCTTGTGTATAAAGAAAGTGTCTGCACCTATTGATGCCAGGACATTCGTATAAAGTAGGTGAGTATTTTGAGAATATTGAGAAATCATATAATTATGTCGCGGACCTCAACTTGACGGACTTTACGGAGAGGTGTTGAATGCACCATTATTGTTGCAGTGTAACAGACTTGGAATTATGGCCCAGTAGAGTTGGCCCGATAGACAGTGTTTAAATATGAATCATTCTATGAATGTGGAGCTGCTTGTTTGTATGGATCGTAAATAGGCCTTTATCATCCGAAATACTTAAATAATTATATTTTATACAATTAAAAAAATCTATGTAAGGATTTATTAGAGTAGATACTGCTGTAACAGGAAGTTCTTTGTGTCAAAAACCCGGTTTCATAAATTTGAATAGGCGAAGTTAACGGACTATTAAACTTAAATTAAAGGGCGATAAATCTATGACTTATTGGTTTGTAAGCTAAGAGTGATAATCCAATGAAAGCATCAACGGTAGTGTTTTTACGCCCCTTGAGAGAAAGTGATGACTGAAATTTTTCAATTAACTGAGCGAAATTATGCTCGCACGGGAAATTGGTTTGGTGAGTGATCGGTTTTAAAAGAAACTTGATCTAGAAAGTTCGGGTAAAAGTTACCGTTGGACATCGGGATTCTAAGTTTAATCAGTCAGATTTTAAACACGCTAGCGTTAGAAAAGAAAGTTTGCTTGTGTTAAAGTTTTGAAGTGGCAAGCGCAATTTTGGGGTATCAACGGACAATATGCCAATGAGTTGGTTGCTTCTGTGGTGACAGAAGTATTAAACTGTTGTCTAGCCTCTTAATCGCTTGGTATGACACTCTGACAGTCATTTTTATTTATTCTGTGGACAAAGTTACCAGTACGACAGAAAACGTGTATATTTTCAAGTCAACCAGGTATGTTGGTCTCGCCAATAATTGATAGACTATGTAATACAAGAGAAGAACACTAGACAGTAGCTAGTCAGGAAAACTAGGAAATAGTAGACCAGTTGTCAGCCTAACGAGTAGAAAATAATAGACTTTGGATAAATCATCACCCCTAGCGGTTAGGCCAGTCTTACCAAGGTACGCCAAGCAGAGCATAGAAGAAATAAGAAACAAGAGTCAGAAGAATTGAATCAAAATGTTTAGGAGACAAATGATTTCACATAAAAATGAAGAATTTAGAAGGCAGATAAATCTCAACAGCAGTAGTTGTTTTCCAGTCGTGAACGCCCTAACATCTAGAGACAGCTAGGAAATACTGAGGCAGTTAGGAAGAATGAGAGAGAAAGACACTGAGATAATAATTGATTTGAGATTGTGCTGTACAAGGTTGGCCAACCTCAAGGGAAGGTTGGCCAACCTCAAGGGAAGGTTGGACACATTATTTCACATCTTCCACGTTATATGTAAATAAACTTCATCGTATTTTATACTGCTGTCGGAGTCAAGTCACTCATCTATTGTTGATACCATTCGTCAACTGTTTACATGAACTGTTGTATTGCATCAAGTAAGAAATTACTTTTATACCATCAACCAAAACCTGCCTACTATTATGGTAGTGATACGAACCACTATACATACCATCATCATCATTAGAGTATATGCCAACGGCCACACTTCTTTAACTATCCGGATAGATTGACTTCATGAAAAAAATGTCACGCATAATCACCACAGACCTTCACACAAGGACAAACAAAAAAAAAACTGCACTGCTTTGCAGATTCATAGATTACCACACGAAAATAATCCACAAGGCACAGATTACAGCCTAAACCACGAGCTGCAAATATTTAACTGCTGACATTGAATAGTGATATCCAAGCAGTTGAAAGCGAAACGGGTTACACAACACAGGGCGTTCCTTGCAGTACCACACGTCATAGCGACAACATTACTCTCCACACGTGTTGCTCGCGTGACAGAATAACGTCTTGTGTTATCGGGCAGATATGAACCCGTTAAAGTTGATTAACTTGGTACTGACTACCCGCCGATGTCACACTGTATTATATTACAGCATTTGGGTATTTACGACATTAACGTAGCGTTTTTCAGATGACCTATTAACCTGAAGAAAATGACGCAATTAGCAAAGAAAGAATGTCTTACCAGAGTACTTTTCTGCTCCAAGCAATTAAAATTAAGGATCTGACACGGTTGAATAAATCAGGGGGAGAAAGTCGAGAGACTGAAACGAAAGCAAGTCGTTAAAAACACAAAGATTCTTTTACAATTTTTCATCGGCGTTCATCCACATAAATGAACGAATGACCATGTTTCGTTGGAATCACCATACCATGCTCCCCAACACTTTTTCCATGCACAATCCTGCGCCACAGCAGTTTATGTACTTTTGCCAGTGGGGGTCGTCCACATATGACGTCACGCAGCCAAGAGGGGTGGGGATCCAACATATTGTGACGAAGTGTGATGATAGGTGGTTCAAACAAATGTGAGGCCACACAAAAAATAGGAGTGATGATCGCTGAGTTCATTCATGATGTTGAAACGAAATAGATTTTGTAATCTCATTGTTCATAGTCTACTTCAGCGGTTTTCAACCTGTGCGCCGCGGCGCCCTGTGGCGCCATGACTGACGGTCAGGGGCGCTGTGGGTGGGCGTGGATTTTTTTCGTATTTAGCTGTAAAGAAAACACAGAGCTGTGGGAAATTTCATTTTTGGTGTTTGTCAACCTGCGTGACCCCGGAGAAATTTCACTTTTGATGTTGGCCAGCCTTTGAAGTCCCGCTCCCCCGACCCGCCTATCAACTTTCCGCGCATTCTTTTTTTTTTTTTTTAAAGTAACATTTTGCCTCGTTTTGGCGAGGCGCATCCCGTTCAACCTAGCCGGTTATATTAGGCCGCATGTCCAAATATAAAGGACCTTTAAGGTCTGGAGAATTACTTGTGTGTTCCAGTTACTTTTCCGCGCATTCTCCTCGCGCGACCATAGTGGGTAACACGGTGATTTTCTGTTTCAAACGTTTTTGATTGTGTTGTGAGTTTGATATAAACTATGGACATATTTTTTTAAAATTTGGCAAGTGTTAGTAAAAAGCGAGAACTTGTTGAGGATGACAAGGAAAGTGGTAATGAGGAAAGGAAACGTAAGTATAGAAAATACGACGAAGGTTACTTAGATTTTGGTTTTACGTGCACTCTTGTGGACAATGGGAGCCGCGGTAGCATAGTGGTTAGTGCACTGGCTCCCTAGCTCAGTGGTCTATGGTTCGATCCCCAGATGATGTGGGATTTTTTTAGGCCGCAAGCGGCTCTTGGGTCGACACAGCCCTAACTGGGTACCAGAGCAACTTCTGGGAAGGTTAAGGCGGCCGGCGTGATGCTGACCACATCACCCCTATTGTGCCGATGGTCAAGAAAATATGGGCCTAACACCATATTCCCAATATGCCTCAATGGGCATGTAACGGGATCCTTTACCCTTTTTTTTTTACCTTGTGAACAACGAAGAGCGTTCACAGTGTGTTTTGTGTTTCAAAGTATTCTCTGTCGAATGTATGCTGCCTAGCAAATTGAAGCGCCATTTAGAAAGTGTTCATAAGAATGACGTGGGCAAACCAAGAGAATATTTCTCTAGAAAGCTGAGTCAAAAGAAAGAGCAAAAATCAGCATTCTTTAAGCAGGCGACAATCTCGAGTAAAGCTCTTCTAGCGTCCTACAGGGTAGCATACCGGGTAGCAAAATGTAAGAAACCCCATACGATTGCAGAAGAACTCGTTTTACCGTGTGCTATTGATATGGTGTCCATTATGGTTGGAGAGTCCGTGGGAAAACAGCTTTTGCCCATTCCTTTATCGGGCAGTACAATCAGCCGTCGAATTCAAGATTTAGAAGAGGATCTTAATGAACAGACTATAGAAAAAAATGAGGGGAAAGGACTTCGCTTTGCAGCTTGATGAGGCCACTGATGGCAATAGAGATGCTCATTTAATCTGTTATGTGCGGTTTGTTCACTTGCTTCACAGCATTTGAGTGTTGATTTGAATGAAGTCATGCAAGCTGTCATAAATGTGGTGAACTTTATTAAAACTCTACCTCACAGAGCTAGATTTTTCAGTAAAATGTGTCACGATATGGTGGCTGAGCATACGTCTCTCTAATTTTATAGCAGCACTCGATGGCTGTCCATAGGAAATGTATTATCGCGCATGTTTGAACTTAGGCGGGAACTCTATTCTTATCTTGAAGAAGAAAACCATATCAGTGCTTAGTGCTTTCTGGACACTAACTTCCTGTTAAAAGTTGCATACCTCGGTGATGTTTTTGACAAGTTGAACTCGTTGAATAAGTCTCTGCAAGTAAGTGAAACTCATTTGATTTAACTTATTGACACAGTTTCTGCCTTCAAAAAGAAGCTTCTTCTTTGGAAGAGAAAAATCAATGACTACTTCCCAGGTTTGCAGCAGTTCATTACAGACAATGAAATAGATTTTAGTGCAGATATTGTTTCTATAATTCAAGGACACTTATCTCAACTCAGTGTTCGTTTCGAAAAATACTTTCCTGAAAACTGTGACAGGTTTCAGTGGGTTCAAAATCCCTTCAATAGTGATGCTCCTTCGGATTTCAGTACTGCAGAAGAGGAAGAACTGATAGAACTTTCATCAGACTCTTCACTACAAGCGAAATTTCCATCCATGGCATTGCCAAAATGTTGGTATTCAGTAAAACAGGAGTTCCCAAGCAGTGAATGATTTTCAGACAAAAATATATAACAATGTTAGAACGAAATTACTTTATCTGTG
The DNA here is from genome assembly GCA_024509875.1 of Oreohelix idahoensis. NCBI lineage: Eukaryota > Metazoa > Mollusca > Gastropoda > Stylommatophora > Oreohelicidae > Oreohelix > Oreohelix idahoensis. The sequence continues at coordinate 157,844 of JAMPIV010019678.1, forward strand.
CTGTTTTCTTCTTTATAGTAAAGGTTTTCAAAGTGCACTTTGTGTATATTTTTACATGAACGTGTAATTTTTTTCACAGATTGTCCAATTGCATTTTTTTTTTAGAATTACATTGTTTAAAAGCCTTTCCAAAGCTCTCCTGCTCAAAGAAAAGTTAGGCTAAATGTCGAAACATCGCTAGAGTTTTTACCAGTTATCCCACAGGGGAGCCGCAGAAAGAATGTAGTTGGTCAGGGGAGCCATGGACTCAAAAATGTTGAAAACTGCTGGTCTACTTTGTTTCCGCAATAGTAAACAACTCTGTCGTGGACGACTTTTAAAAATATTATAATCCAGGGTTGTAGAGTCGGCCAAAAGATTTTCCGACTCCAACTCCAACATCCGACTTCGACTACAGTTTTTTACTGGTCGTACGGCATAAAATTCGGACTCGGAGTCTGGACATTTTTTACCGACTCCGATTCCACTAAAAAATGACCGACTCCACGACTGCGACTCCCGACTCTGGCTCAACAGCACTGTTATAATCTCAGCTGAAATACAGGATAATTGTGATAATCTTTAACTGGTTTAAATTATATATATATATATATATATATATATATATATATATATATATATATATATATATATATATGTGTGTGTGTGTGTGTGTGTGTCACATATGGAAATAGTGCAGCAGTGACCGTCCACTTTTGCGGCCCCCCCCCCCTCCCATCTAGGGTTATATTTTTTTTTTGCTACACGAACGCCTGATTCAATATCGCAATTAACACTCAAGCCGTCTGGCAATTAAGCACGGTGGAACAGAGCGAAGTGCGCAGCACGGCGTAATCGTTCTTTGATTAGGGAAACACGCGGGCAGAGGCCAGGCGTTAACAGTTTCTTTGAAGAATCAAGGGAGATAAGTCTGAGACGTACCTTGGATTGTTACATTATCAGGGGAATTAACTTGCGCAGCTGATATTCGGCAGGCAGGGATAATCAAAGACAAGCCAGAGGTTGTCGGTCGGCAGAGGTGAAGAAAAAAACCTTTCATTCAGGAATCGAACCGTAGATGTGCCCGGCCCTGGCCGTAGGTGCGACTTTCGCATTAAGGAGCGAAAGAACGGCATCTATGGATATATATCCCGTCTCCCCCAAAGTCATTATCAGTTGCTCAGAGAATTTTCTGAAATAACTAGCTCGATATACTAAGCGTTTTCGTACAAAGTGAATGCTTAGATTCGTGGAGTTGTTTCCATCTTTCTCTGTTTGCGGTAATTTATATACTAGCCGTTAAGTGATTTGGTGTGTTAAAAGTTTTTCATTATATTTCACTGGGATTTTCTGTGTTAAATTGAATAGCGTATTAAATAACATATAGCTAAATTTCTGCAGCTGTATAGAAAAATTAAGTACTCGCTATTCCCCAGAAAGAGATGCTATGATTGACTAGTCATCATCATGTGACGTATTCTTTCAAGAACGTTGTCTCCATTACAGCTGCTCTGAACGCATCACGATTCTGGGCAAGTCAACCTGCATCAGCCAAAGACAAGTTCAGGCTCTCTGTGATGTCTTGGGTCCACCGTCGTCTAGGTCGACCCCTTCCCTTTTTTTCCAGGGACCATGCCTTCCATCACTATTTTTTCCAGACTATTATGTCTTTTTATATGACCGAAAAATTTCAGCTTCCTTATTGCGATGGTATTTAGGAGCCAATGTTCCTGTACGTTTAGTGAGTGCAGTACTTCTCTGTTGGTCTTTTTTTCTGTCCAGGGTATTCTCAACATCCTTCTGTAGCATTTCATTTCGAATGATGTAACCTTTTTTGCAACTGTTTTATTGAGTGTCCAAGTCTCGCAGCCCTGTGTTGCTACTGGGAATATACATGCTCTGATCAGTTGTAACTTTGTTTCTTTGCTTGTGCCTTGCCATAGGTTTTTCATCTGCATTAGTTTATGTAAAGCAATTGCAAGTTTTCTTTTTAATTCCTACTGCGCAGTCGCCAGAGCTGTTGATGATTGATCCTAAGTATTCGAATTCATTAACACTTTCCAGTTCTTCGTTATCAATTTCAATTTCTGGTTTGGTTTTTAACTTTGTCTGTTGTCAATATTTTGGTCTTCTTGGTGTTTAGGTATAGATTCTGAGCCTCGCTGTGTTTTTTGGTGGACAGAATTAATTGTTCAAGTCCTTCTGGGTTGGTCGATAGGAGGACTGTGTCGTCAGCATATCTGATTTCCGGGATCTGGTACCCGCCGATGTTAAATGAGTCAAACTCTGTGTGTTCTTGGTCATCTCTTACGTTTCTCATGATATTCTTGGCATAAATGTTAAACAGGTAACGGGAAAGGGTACAGCCTTGTCTTACTCCTTTCTGTACTTCAAACCATTCTGATGTTTCCCCCTATTGACAGGATTGACTAGTACATACATTACATAACTGGCTACTGACGGTATATATTATTTACTTATATCCATTTTGTGTAATTTTATAAATGACTAGTGTTCATATCACGCGTTAAAAGCGATAGGATAAGCTAGACATTTGTGGTTTATAATCTAATTTAATAACGTAGTGGTTAAAGAGGTCTTACCTTAACACGTGTTAGATATAATATTGATATTTTGGTTAAATGTTTATATTTCTATCCTAAAATCTAGGCTGATCAAAACCCCAGCGAACTAGCGGTCTTATGGTCATATGAAATTACGGTCATATGAACTTATGTCTTATGAACTATGGTCGTATGGTCCATTGGTCTTATAAGTGAATAAGCAACCAGAAACTTTATAATATTGTTGAGTCTTCGGGCTATGATCTGTGCGGTCCATTTTCTTAATTTTTATGAGAGAGACCAAACTAGAGCAATAATTTTAAATGTTAACTGGACCAGAACTATACCAGATTTTACCTATATAAATCTGATCAGCCAGCTGTGGCAAAATATATTGTCAGCAACAATAGTCTTATTACTTATTAGTGTTTATTTCCACGGAATGCCTGCGACAACTATTGGTAAGCGAATATGAATGTGGCCACAGTATGAAGGATTGAATGAACTGTAAGAGAGTAACATAATTTTCTGTTGTTACCACTATCATACAAATCTTTTCTTTTTGTTCTCACTAACCTGAGTATTTACGGGATAGATTAATTAGGAACTTGTTCTTTGTTTTCTTTACTGACTATTCCATACACTTATTGTTAACTTTTGATCTTTTTGGTTAATTAACCTCTGTTGGGATCTTCTTTTCTTTTCCTTTACCAGAGGTGAGAACCTATTTGATTAATTTTTTTCATTTTGTCTGTAACCCATGATCTATCGATGTATATGATTTATGTTGTAAACTTCTAGTGATAAATAAACTTAATAAACCTTAAGTTATCGTATTGGTCGACCCCTACCCTATCTGTTATCCATAGTTGTTTCACGTTTGTGCGTATTTGTCACAGAATTGTGTGCATGTGGGTGCTGTGTAACTTGTATTTTGTACAAGGAGAGAAAGTGCTTCTGATTTAAATATAGTGGTACAGATAGGCTGGATTAGAGAAATTACTCAATCCAGAGACTGTCCTTTCCTCTTACACTATCACCTGGTGAGAAAAAAAACTATTTCTTACACCTTACTATCACATAGTTATCACTATCACCTCCATCAGGACAGGACTATAAACATCTATTACCTATCTGATAAAAATCTACGACAATATATGTATATATACATAATTTAAATATATATATATATATATATATATATATATATATATATATATATATATATATACATAATTTAAATATATATATATATATATATATATATATATATATATATATATATATATATATATAGTGTCACTGGATTTACTCCCCTTGCTCTGCAATAATGGTCCACCAATGTCTAAACTTCAGGGTATCTACTGAAGTGTGACAAAAGGGGAGGGGGGTTATAAATGACAAAAATTGCTTGACGTCATATGCGGCGACCCCAGTGGCGTATTTATGACCTATGCTGTTGGGCTACTGGGCTTGAGAAAGGAGCTTGTTCGCCAACCAAGAGCTTCATCTTGGCGGATGGTTGAGCGGCCTACAAATATAGAGGTTAGCTGTGAATACTGAATACGAAGCCGTGTAACAAAACAAGTGTTTGCAGTATACTAGGCGCGTCGCATAGTCCGAATAATATAGAAATACTGCGCCTACATCTGAAGCACTGAATCCTTTTGTCTTCTATTGTGAGGTCAAAGGTAAAGGTAGTATCGTATCAGGTACTGCAGCAGGGGAGTGAAGTGTTAGAGACTTAATCTGTACTAGGTATCAGCTTTATGAGGTGGGATGACCAGTTCTCTTCCTTGTTGCCTTTGCCTTCCTTAACTCAAGTCGGGTACCCATTTTTACTGCTGGGTAGACTGGAGCGGTATAAGACCTGGTATCAAACTATTATTTTTGCATCTAGAAATCACTGCGCTAATCACTAGCCACGCGGATGGTCCTTGTGATTAAAGCACCGCCAAAAACTATCCTTTTTCGGTCTAGATTCTAAGCTTGCAGAGTTAAAACTGTTTTTTTTTTTTTAACTAAATAGTACAGACGGCTAATTTACAATAAATAAAAAAAATGGTATATCGAGTCTTACTGCATTCACCTGTAACGCCAACTGTGAGTTAGTCTGCAATTTTAGGGACGCAAATACGGCAATTTTTTTTTTTTTTTTTAACGCGGTTAAATTGCTGCACAGTGTGGCACGGCACAAGGGTTGTAAAGTCGGCCATAAAATTGTCCGACTCCTGAAATGTTAGAAGTCTGACTGCGACTACAGATTTTTATTTTTTTTTATTTTTTCACTATTCATATGGTATAGAGTTATGCACTTATAGAGTTATATGTATAAGTGTGATATCTGTGTGAATAAGTGAATACGCGGCTTCCGTAGGTTACATTTTTAATTATTCATTCATTCATACCATGCTATAAAACAAAAACTCAAACAATATTTTAAAATATGCTAATTTTTTTATTTTAAATTAAATTGGTTCTTTAAAACACACACACACACAACAACAACAACAAAAAAAAAAAAACAGTGTCTGCCTGCGTTTAAGTCTCGTCAAATTCAGAGTTGGAATCGAGACATTTTTTTTAACCGACTCCGACTCTTGCACGGTTCCATGAACTCATGGTTTACAGAAACAAAGACACAAAATTTGGTCTATACTGGGCGGAGGGGGCTTGGCAACCGGTCACCGCATCTACCGGTAAATCACTGATGATTTGATAGATCTTGAGTGGGGGTGTAAGAAATAATTTTTAAGCTAGTATAAGTTTGGGCTAGCACTCTCCCGTCCCGCCGACATTTGAAAGCGTGGTATCCCAAGATTTAAAAAAAAAAAAAAAACGAGGGAGCCATCACTGTTGTCAAGAACGTCAACACTGAGAGACATTTTAAAACTGCATAATTTACATTTGAAACTTATTTTCCACCGAACTCCATCTAATTATTTTTTCTACCTAAATCAGACATGGTTTTATCAAGGTAGATCTGTGGAGATCTCAATGCTTCTAAAGTAGATCACCGCAACCCCTGTGTTGCCCATCACTAGTCTAAACCTTCCTTCTACTTTTTTGTGGTCCCAACCGAGATATCAAATTTTGACTTTGAAATTGGATGCAGGCAATATCCAGGCAAGGACTCCTCTAGTGTCAAGACTGCATTTTAGGCTTGTCCCTTGAAGTTTTGAGTGGAGAAATTTATTTTGCCCTGGTTGGCGTTATTTAATATGGCTATGTCAGAAGAAACACAAACGCCCGCTCAAAGGGCATATTTTGTGTTTAGATTGTGGCGTAACTGATCCTTTAGTTGGTGCCAGGAAGGCCGTATAATCACGTGACGAAATAATTTACTTTATCCCGTCCCAACTAACATAATTACCGATGTATGTTAAGTCGGTCGGTTACACTCAAAATAGTTACTCGCGCCAAAAAAAAAAAAAAAAAAGTGCGCAACGCACGGTGTGCAACTTGCGTGGCGTGGGTGTTATATAAAACAAATACTTTTGTTTTATTATTATTATTTTTTTAATATATTCTTTCACGAAATTAGCAGCGCTCGATAGAAAAAGTGCGTAAAAATTGGTGTGCATGAGCCCTCACCTGATGTACAAATCATGAAAACTTGAACGTTTTTGTTACAACCACTTATTATCAGGGAACACTCTTTGAAAACTTCTTCTTCTTCTTCCTCGTTCGTCCTGAAAAGGACGTTGGTTGCTTTGTGTCTGTTTACACCGGAGCTGCGACACATCCGACTTCAGTACCTCATTTTTTGGGACCGGGTTTGCCTTCCCTCTTTGATCCCTACTCTCTCAGCTAGACTGCAGTGATGCAGCCTGTTTCCAGGACCACCTCGTGGAGGTGGAGTAGGGTCTTGGTCAGCTCTGGTTCGTTGACCCTGACGCAAGCAGTCAGCTATGGGTGCTGACTGCATTCCTCACTGTTGACGCGTTTTGGGTCCCATTTATTTTGATTCAGTTATCTGTCTTCAGTTTTTATAATCGTGTTTTTGTTAATTATAGTTTTCAATTGTCTGTGTGTGTTGACGGGCTTTCTTGCTCGGTGGATGATGACAAGTGCAAGGAAACAGAAAAGAAGAAACTCAGTACAGGAGAAATGGTGCAATTCTCATAATGCCAGACAGAAATCGCACACCATAGTTCTTTCCTATCATTTCTTGCCAGGTTAGTTCCTAGTTCTTATTAAAGGTCAGTATATCGCCATAAAAAGAAACACTGTCTGTAATTAAAATTGAAAGTAACAATGACCGTTAAAAACAATAGATGCTGTCTTCTGGGCTGGCGAATAGGAAGGGGGGTGGAAGTGAGAGAAGAGTGGTGTTTATAGCCCACATGTTACAGCTAGCAGTGACTTAATAACATGGGCGTGTAATTTTCTCTACAGCTACAAAAAGGTAGCTTCACTATTACTACACGACCCTGTTAATCTCTACCCCAACCAGGGGCTTATGTTATATTTTTTTCCGGAGTAATCTATTATGATCAGGAGTACGACAGGGATGCCCCTTATCAACCACTCTATTTTTAACAGTCATAGACTGGGTGATGCGCCAGACAACAGAGGGCAGTCCAAGAGGAATAAGATCGACAACATTTTCTACATTGGAAGATCTGGAATATGCAGATAACATTGCACTGCTAGCACATTCACATCAACACATCCAGGAAAAAACGGATAGACTTAATAAGTTTAGCCAGCAGGTGGGCTTGAACATCAATTTAAAGAAGTCTGAGGTCATGACGCTCAATGTGAGCAACCCTGAGCCCATATCAGTAAGGAATCAGCAACTGGCACAGACAGATACCTTCACATACCTAGGAAGCATAGTAACACCAGACGGCGGAACAGGCAAAGACATCAACATCAGAATGAATAAGGCAAGAACAGCCTTCTTTAACCTAAACAACATCTGGAAGTCCTCCCAATACAGCACAAGCACAAAATTAAGATTATATCAGAGCTGTGTGCTTTCTGTGCTTCTCTATGGTGCGGAATGCTGGAGAGTTACAGAGAAGGAAATGTCGAAATTGTCCTCTTTTCACACAACATGCCTAAGAAAAATTCACCGAATCTTTTGGCCGAATACCATCACTAACCAAGATCTACTTACTCGTAGCAAGCAAGAGGACATGCACACCATCATAGCTGGCAGACGCTGGAGCTGGGTTGGCCATGTCCTCAGAAGAGACCCCGATGCCATCACAAGAACAGCTATGCTTTGGACCCCTGAAGGAAAACGAAAGAGAGGCCGACCAAAAACAACCTGGCGGAGGACTGTGGAGGCTGAGATGCAAAGAATTAACCAGAGATGGGGCACTGTACGAAGGATGGCCACCGACCGAGCAAAGTGGAATCAATTTGTTGTTGCCCTACAAGACGCCACTAGGCGTGATGGCCATTGACTGCTTTGACGGTCGGTGGCTAAGGATCAAAGAAGAAGAATCTATTATGATAGGAGGCCACACCCCCCGATAAATCAATTCCCAAGGAGCATTGTCCTTCAATAAACACGTCGCAAGTCCTCCTGTCACGTCTCATCAGCTCAAGTTCTTTCCATATCTTCCTCACCATTTTCTCTTGTCTCCAATTCTCTTCTCCATGTGTCCATTGGTCTACCCCGATATGGCAGTTTGTTATAAATACTTTCCGATATTGCCGACTCTAGTCGATGTGCTCGAACTCGAATCGTAGTCAGTACAACGACTCTACTCGGGAGTTTTTTTATATTTTTTATTAACGACTCGACTCGGCTCGGGACGTGCCAATTTTAGTGAACCAGTTGTCCTCGTCATCATTCAAATTGTTACTGTCCGATAATTTTGTTTGTTTGTTCACACAAAAAAATCACAAATTTCCTTGATCAAATAACAGCAGTCAGAAAATAACACAATAAACATTCAAACATGCTATTTTTCTTTATTATTTATAGCGAAAGATATGACTGTTCGAAGAAGAAAAAAACCCTATCTATTATAACTACGAACAGTTTTAGATCAAAAAGGAGATTCAACTTGGAACTTGGCTTGAAAGCTACTGTTAAGGACTAGATCCGACTTGAAAGTTACTGTTAGGGACTTTAGACTCGACTTGAAAGCTACTGCTAGGTACTTTAGACTCGACTTCAAAGCTACTGTTAGGGACTTTAGATTCGACTTAGGACTCGACCTGAAAGCTATTCTTGGGACTTAAGACTCGACTTGGAACTCTACTTGAAAGACACTGCGGGTTTATTTTAGACTAAACTTGAGACTTTTACGAAGAGAATTGAGACTTGTTAAGAAAGACTTGAAAAAAACTCTTGTTACGTTCTAAGTGATCCTGAGCATCTTGATTTTCTGGTGATTCGACATTTTTCACAACAAATTTGTAAACAAAAGTTTATATACGCAACAAACGAAACTTCTGAGCCACCCAGCACTTCTTCAAGTACCATGTCTGGTGGCGTAGATGATCATCTCTCCCCACAACTTCCTGTGTCCAGTAGAAGGTAAAAGTAGTCCCATATTAGATTCTGCCGTAGGGGAGCGAAGTGTTAAAGACTTCACTATGCTAGGCTCAGAAGTGTGTTTGGTGGGGACTAGTTCATTTCGTCGCTGCCTGCGTCTTCCCCAACTCAGGAGAGTCAGGTAACCATTTACAGTTGGGTAGACCTGAGCGTGAAGCCACCAGGTTTCAATCCCGGGAACAGAAACATCCCCGCGAAAAGCAAGCGCTCTAACAGGTTAGCCAATAGGACAACCACTGTCTCAAGTACTGTTTATTAATTCAGTTGTTGAGTTCTGTCCATGACCTAACTAACATCAGTTCACCTGTCCAGTGTTGACATAGCTGGTGAGTTCTTTTCAGGACAAGTCCTTTTCAGAGTTTTATGCTAGCAGATGGATATGCTATCAATGCTGGTCAGGCTAGCAGTCCTTAAGTTTTTGCAGTTAGAGTTCACTACATTCGGTGTTCCCTGAACACTGAGGAGGTAGGGGCAGCGTTGGCGTAGCTGGCAATCCTTTTCAGGACACGTCCTTTTCAGGGCTTTATGCTAGCAGATGGATAATGTTAATCCTTTTCAGGACTTAATATCTATCAATGATGGTCGGGCTAGCGGTTCTTAAGTGGTTACACGTAGAGTTCACTACTTTCGGTGTTCCCTGAACACTGAGGAGGTAGGGGCGGCATTGGCGTAGCTGGTAGTCCTTTTCAGGGCTTTACTATGCTAGCAAGATAATATTAGTCATTTTCAGGACTTAGTATCTATCAACGCTGATCGGGCTAGCAGTTACTTTAAGGACTAGTCCTTTTCAGGGCTACTTCAGGCTAGCTGATAGATGCTAGTAGTCCTTTTCAGGGCTTATCAACACAGCGCTTCAGTTAACAGAGTTCACTTATGTTTGAATGGCAAATTGTGCTCCGATATAACCTAGGTTGAAAGGAAGTTTAAGTTGAAAGGAAGAAGCCACAAGAAGCCAAAACCCGAAAAAAAAATTATAAATCTTTCCATGCCATGATGTCAAACTGTTGAGTATCGTCTCTATTTGTTGTCCTCAGTATCTTTCCTCCAATCTTTCCAATTGTCACAATATTTAGAAGTTTTTTCTTCTCATAACATGCGCCAAGAAAACGGATTTCTTCCTTCTAATATGTGTAACAAACGTCCTTTGCACACTAGCTCTTTCTCAGGACATTCTCATTACTCTCTTTAGCTGTCCATGTTTCACACAGTACATATTATGGAAAATGGGTGTAAGGGAGGGAGAAGGAGGGCTAGAGCTGAAAAAATACGCCACTGAACCCAGCTAGCTACACACATCTCTCATATTTCCTAGGCACACAAAGTACGGATACAAATTGTAAATTAGAATTTGCATGTATTTATAACCGTCTCTGTTAAAAATGTATCCTGTTTACTGTTTGCAAATAGTTACATTTTAAAAATAGCTCAAGCATGTATTATATTGCGGGGTTTTCCTGAAATTATGTGACGTCATGAATTTAAAAACTCGATTCTTATCGGCTTCGGTTATCTCTTAATGGTCGCGCATTATGGATCACAAAAGATCTGTGAGGGCCAAGGTCGTGAAAGTTTGTTTTTAACCTGTTTGGGGTGGGGGGGGGGGGGGGCATGTAACTAACATTAATGAATGTGGCATGCCATAGTATGCACACATTTCTTAAAGTACACGGATAAATCCAATAAAATGGCCCACTTGTGATTTATTGAACACATTTATTTCATCTACACAAACCTTATAAAACTTACTAATATTTGCTTTCTTCAAGTCATCATCAATTCAGTTAGCGCTTCTTACGGAACATGCAGTCAACGCTGTAGCTGCTCACCTTACAGGAAGCCTGCACCAAACATTCACAAGCTTTCACAGCGGTCCTTTTTGTGGCAATTTGTTTAACATGATGAGATTGCCAGCCTCTTGTGCAACATGATATTAGTCTCTTGTACGACCTGGCCCGTAGATGCAGTAGCCCTGTTCTTTATTTGTCTCTTCAGAGACCCACAGGAACTACAGGGTCAATAATTCTGCTCTACATCAGTGATAACTTGTGATAACTTGTGATAACCGATGACGCAAAACAAAAAGCAAGTTTTGTTTTATTGCTTTGTTTTTCATTTTGACTCGTTTCGCGAAAACAAAAACCCGGAGAAAATACTTATTAATTAATTAATTTATATGTTACATTCTAAGAAAGCACTTCCCATTTTGATGACAACATTAATGTCAGAGGGTAGGATGCATGGCGATATGGCATGATATATTCTTGAACATATGTGTCGTATATTTTTGATAGGGTAATTAAGATCAATTTTGGCCCAGCCTGAATAGGACTAGAACAGGTGATAGCTCAGTGAGAGATCAGGTAAAGAAATAGATTTTTCACAAGTGAAATGGTGACAGGTAAAAATCTGTCCCTGGATTTGAAAGATAATCAATCCAGCCTATCGATTACGACTGAGATTTTTAGATCAGACAGACCTTCCTATAAATATATATTGATATATTCACCCACTCACATCTACACACACACTGATACGTGACGACACTTAGACGCACAGACGTGAAACTATATCTATGGAATTGGGATCTTTTGGAACAAGCTGACCGACACGTAAATAAAGTTTATGTAAATTTTATTTATCGTAAAGAATCTACAACACAACAATATCTTTGAATATCAAAATCAAATACAATGAACATAGGTTAATGAGTTAATTACAGAGTTAGACTCATAGGTTTAATCCTCCCTCCCTCTGTTGAGACCAGATCCCGTTAGAGCAAAGTTATTAACCCCCGAAAGAGTCAAAGGTTTTTACGCTATGGTCTAAAATTCCCTCTACAATAAAGAACCGAGTTATAAGGTAATCTATTCTGAAATGAAATAAAGGAGCAGCTTTAGCAAAACTTGCATAAGCAAATACAAAATAAGTACATGGGTTATATCCAAATAGAATTATTCTTCCCACGCTTTCCCTCGCTCTGACAAACTTGTGATCACAAATTCAGTCTCTCTTACCTACAAAGGTGCTTTCACCACATCTGGAACAATTGTTAATGGCACGCACAGTCCATCCACTGTTGGTTGTTTGGCGAATCAAGCCCCAGTTTCTCCAACGACTAATTAATCAAATGTTGGAAAACGCTTGATTTACTCTTGTAAGTAGGATTCTGATAAAGGTCACTTCAATTTTTGTCCAGGTAGTAAAATAATTAAGAGATCTAAATGTCACAGTGTACGTTAGCTTTGAATCTTCAATCGTTACATCAAATGTCAAATAAACAAATCGGTTCAGGATCAATCTTCTTCACAACACGTGGTCGTTATACAGGTAATGTCAATGTTAGATTTGGTAGCCACAACAGGCTAACAGTTTATGAAATTGGGAAAAGAACTCTGGATATTTTATAAGTCCAGTTATCATTTATTCTTAATATTATTTGGGTTGGGTACTCTGTCTCTTTCTGGGTGTACCACGAGACTAGACAAGTCACCTTGAAAAAACCCGATATTATATCACAATGTTCTTTGATAATGTTTATTTCCAGTTTCATATGCAATCGGAACCGCTGGTAAGGTTTTAGGGTTTGACCCAAATACTGTATAGGAAGAAAATACAAATACGTAACAGAATATAGTATAATTCACAATCCTATCATTACCCGACGTAACATAGAAGATATTATCCACTTCGGTTATTTAACTTAAATTAGAAACTATAAGCTTAGAGCTTGTCTCATCGTTTAATAAACTTCCGTGAAATAAATTCTAGTCATTTAAAAAGAATCAATCATCATGAATTAGAAATAAATACATATTTTGTCAATACTCATGGTGAATCAGTGCATTTACTAGTTGGTTAAAATATTCACTGACTGGTTACTAGCAGTTAATAAAATTTATTTATTATAGCTTGACGAGTTTAGCTAGACATATTTATTTGTTCTGCTATCCACTGTAACACAGTAAAACGTAGAGAAATACCGTTTACGGACCTATTAGTAAATCACTCTGCACAGAAAATAACTAGTAAAATATAATTGACGATTTAAAAAGATTAAATCACTCAAACTACTAGTATAGTATTTACCTCAACACCGAGCTACTAAGATTTATCTCCAAAACTACTAAGAAATTCACTTTTACAAGAATTCTAGAATCGAAGCTAGTTTGTCTAGAGGAATCTGTGAGGTACTGGATGAATTGAGTTAGATTTCTGTGGTATATATATTAAAAGATGAAAGGAGATAGTTAATTATCCCCCGAAAACCAGACCCTACCAGATATTCTCACCTACGGGAAAATCTACGTTCAGTTTTCGGCTTATACGTAATTCAAAGCCGAAAACCCAGGATCTACGTTCTCGCTTAGACCAGACATCGGCAATGCGCTAACCAGTGTGAGTTTCCTTCGTCTCTCTGCTCGTATTCAAGCGAGCAATGTCTTTAGATCTCCCGATTCGTCGTGTTAATTACTTACCACGAACGGATTCAGGGAAAGGTAATAAAGATTTCTCACTTAGGTTCACAATATCTACTCAAATTTATTCAAATCTGGTCGCTGTCTGATCTCTACAGCGATTTTATCTCTGGCGCTGGTGTTAGAATTACAGCTCACGTTAGCTAATAGGTCTCTGGTAGACTCTCATCAAAGAATTTAGCGAACCGCAATACAATGCGTGCTAAATGAGAAAAGAGGGATAGATTTCTGAGTAATAGGAGGTTTTATGTTAACCCAACAGGCGTAGGCGAAGCTAGGTAAAAAGAAAAATGAAGATAACGAAAATAGATATATGAAATCAATTATCATAATCTTCCACAATATGATAAGAACTCGTAATCACCAACACATACTCTCGACTTAAAATAGACACGTTGAAGACTGAGGTGCGATCCCATCATATAATCTAGACATTTACAGCCCAACACATTACACGATAAAACTTCTTTGTCAAACTTTGCTCAGGATTCGAATGAACCTGCACAATTTAACACATAACTATGTGGTCGTTTAACGTACTCATAACACAGCAAAAGATACACGATAATGTGATCTGCATACACACTAGGTACATGATTTCTTGTCCTTAAACATTCCATCGATATTCAAGTTAGCATAACCTGGGACCATTCTAACTTCATAGAAACTTGACCACAGTTTAAATAATGTGTTTTCCAAAACATGATATAACACTCTTCATACTATCCAGTCAAAACCTCCAGCATCCGACTCATCATTCTATTGAGATGCGCACCTGTGCATAAAAATACGAATGTGACAAGTCAAATCTTCGATCGTTATATTTTCCTATGACCTCCTTTAACTTTCTCCTGTGCCCTTCCTTTCTTTTTTCTCACTCGCTCCTTATCACATTTTTACGCTTTCATCGTTCACGGTTATCGTATCATATCTTGTCCTACTTCCTCACTCACCATCCCTGTTTTACCTGACCGCTCGATGTGTTTGTTAGATTACGGAGATATTCGTATTGTCAACACTAGATGGAGGAGTGAAAGAGAAGCTGGGTTTGCCTTTGCACAAGATGGCATAGAGAAAGAACCCAGACGTGACGGCGAAGGTAGATAACAAGCTTTGATACAGGGACATGGGTGGCAGATAATTGCCATTAACCATGTTGTCTCAGTTGTCCAATATGGATAACATATGTGATAAGGACGTTTTTGTTGTGATGTTACTGCTTTCATAAGGTTATACTGGACACATAAATGAATGGTCAACTCGTTCCGACACAGTGCTGACATCGAGTGAGAACGTAGATGTAAAGGACGCGAATGTGTGTGCAGTTCTGTTGAGTTGACAAGTCACTCACTCAATCATAGTTAGAAGTCAATAAAGGGTAGACTGCTGATGACGTTTCATACATTTAATAATGGACGTACACTTCGACATCACGATTACAGTCACTTGAACAGGTTGGCAAAAAATCATCGTATACTTGAAAAATGGGTGACAATATTAGATGTGCATTTATGTGGCATGTAAATATAATGGAACGATAGTAGGCAAGCACTCAATATTCTGGTTGTCTATCGTCTCATGCTTCGACTGACTAATCGCGTCAGTTAAGGTGGATACATAATCATCAACAATGGTTCACTGTCAGAACCTTCTCCTGGCTAAGTTTCTCAAGCCGTAAATTCATCAGATGTTTATAGCAACAATGTTAAACCACAGTAGTGGGTTTTCATAATATATAGATCTCTGTACCATCATCAGATAATAGGACCTTTTCTGTTCTCCGACGATGATCCGCTTACAATGGCGGGATCCCAAAATGGCTCTCCTCCGTGAGCTTCGCTCACCCAGGATGGTAAATTATGAAGCAGAATTAATGCGTTATTCATCCATAAATGTCCTCATTGGGCTTCTATAATTTCTGCTATCAATAAGGCTGGTTACTGGAGTAATCTAGTGCTGCTAGATAACACGTCATCTTCATCTGTAGTCAATAATCCTAGATGTACGATAATACGTCTCACATCTAGGCTTTAGCAAAAAAGTTCAGCAAAAAGGTTTTGGTTTTACCTGGCTTTAGGAAAACACACACTAGCGAATAACGCACGCCATTCCTTGGTGCTAATAATGAACATTAGGAGAATCTCTGATACTACAGTCATACTGAGAAACAATCTCCTTCCTAGAATAAATCACAGAGATCAATCTTCCGACTTTCTAATCGACCAGGCCATAGCAGCGACGACATGACAGCAGCTTTTCTGTCGATACCCCAAATCGACGCATGCGCAGAAATGCCTTTGACCCCAGAGTTGGGGTTGATCTCATAGCTCCACTAATTAATCGAAGGGCATTGCCTTGCACTCTGTCAAGAGAGTCTAGGTTTGTCTTGGAGCAGGTTGTAAGCAGTGAGTTGTTGTATTCTAACGCAGAACGGACATAATCAAGGTACAAGCCACTCAAAGTATCCGTGTCTGATTCCCATGTAGTGCCAGCAAGCCTCTACAATAGTTGTAATCGCCTCAATGCTTTGTTCTTTGTATTCTCAATATGGTTCTTGAGGTTGAGCTGCCGATCAAGTGTGACTCCCAAGATATGTAGGAACAAACAAGTATCTTTCCACGAAGTTTCAAATTTATGTACAGTATGTTATCTGTTGAAAAAAAAAAGTAATTAATCAGTCTTAAGTATTATTACTAGTGCTGATACATTATGGACAAACAAATGTAATAAAAAGAAATTACTTTTGGCAGCTGTAACAAGAAACATATGGTTGCGGTAGCTGTACAGGGACATTAACAACATCTTTAAATCTGCCTACATGACTGACAGTCGCTTTACGGAAATAGACCTGAATTATGTCTTTAGGTTTTAATTTGTAAGGACAAAATTTAGGCTTCTTGGAAGAAAAACAAAGACGAAATCGGTAACGTGCACGTTGGAAAAGGAAGTGAATTGTGACATCAAAGAAAAGTGAGGCAAGTGCTATTAAAAAGTCACGACATCTTGCTAAATAAGAAGCGAATAGGGATGATGATGATGAATTCTTAGAAGATTGTCACCTCGAAAAGAATGTGGATAACCAGGAACTACATCTCCGGGTTTCTGCGAATTATACTTGTAATGAAATATTTCACAAAATAAAGTTCTGGGAAGATTGTGAAGGGATAGAATCTATTTGTAGGCTCAATGCTGCCCACGCCACATTCAGGCTGTTTTATAGTCACCAACAAGTCAAGATATTGTAGAGCGACTGTTTTCGACTTTACAGTTAACTCTAAATGGTTTGTGGTAGGTTATGAAATACAATTTGATTGCAGCAATAAATTTTTACAGGATAAACTATTAATATAAGAATATATGAATGATTCTAGTTGCATTTACATTGAATATGTTCCGCTCCCCATGGAGCATGTAGCCAACGCTACAGCTGGTTCACTTATAGCAAGTTCGCATTAAAACATTCATGTCTTCTTACAGTTATGGTTTCCGTAGCAGTTTTTTTTAATGCATGATGATGTAGCTAGCCCCTTACATAAGCCCACTTCAGTCGGCTTTTACGACAGTGCCAGAAGGATCAGTAGATCTATTCTCTGTTGTTTGCTGAGAGACCCGAGAAAACTGCGCGGGTGGTTTTAGTTCAAATAACGTTCAAGTTGTTTGAAAATTCTTGAGAAAAAAGTCGTTTCATTTTCAGTTATACAGTGTGCATGAAGCTACAAAATTAACTTAAAAGTAAAGAAAGAAAAATGTCCTTGGAGCTCAGAGCAAAGCCGTAGCGGAGCTTAATTTCATTGCTCCGAAACCCTAATTAGAAATATATCCATGTTTAACCAATATCAAAGGGGGATAATAGGGCTTAAACATTTGTCTTATGAGGGACATGTCTAATGGCCAGATTACCTCCTCATGTAACGCTCTGTGAAACCTGGAGCGTCATGCACCAGTCTACACAGCTGTAAATGGGTACTTGACTCTGCTCGTAAGTTAGGGATGGCATAGGCAGTGACGATGGGAACTGGTCATCCCATCTTAAAAAAGGAAGACCGAGTTTGGTGAAGTCTCCAACACTTCATTCCCCTACGGCAGAATCTGCTATGGGATTGACTTTGCCTTTTAGTTTCATACTAGGGTGAAAGACCGTCATAAGTCGGGAATTAAATTCAAAAGCACCAATACCTAACTGCAATTTTACTTATTCAAAAGTATTTTTTTTTAAACACTGTGCATCACCACAGTACACGAACTACGTAGCAGAAGCGAGGATCCCAATGTGTGTATACGGGATCATACATTCTATAAATATATTTTTGTGCACACCGTCGTTTGCGCATTCTTCTTTGGTAAGTGTTACTATTTTCGGGAGAGTACATATAAGGGAAACAATACAATTAATGTCTAACTTTCAACCAAAGTTGCATCCCTTAGCGTTACGCACTGACAGGAAAAGCTGGGATTTTATATATAGGAAAATATAGGATAATTATGGTACGAAATACATGCCAATGGCCAATAAGTGATTAGTACGTGCCTTGAAATATCATTATATATATATATATATATATATATATATATATATATATATATATATATATATATATATATATATATATATATATATATATATATATATATATATATATATATATATGTGTGTGTGTGTGTGTGTGTCTGGCTGCCTTTAGTAATTGAGCTTACGATTGGCAGAGTGGTTAGAGCTCTGCCTCTCGTGGCAAAGTTACTAGGTTCCCGGCTCAAAACCTGGTAGATTCACGTTAAAGTGTATTCAGCTGTAAAATTGGGGGTCGGAGTGGCTAAGAAGTATGGCGTCCACTTCGAGTTCTAGAGGTGCTGGGTTCGATTCCCAGTTAAGGAAATATAATTTATGGAAATTCTTTTTCTGAACCAGTGGTCCTAATGATGTCATACTCCCCCCTGGTCTCCTGGGTAGTCAGATCGGATGCCTAGCCTTCTCTGATATGGGCGAAAAAATAGATCATGTGTGCAAGTTGCGTACGTTAAAAATCCCACTTTCTTCTTCTTTGATCTTTAGCTGCCGACCGTCAAAGCAGTCAGTGGCCATCACGCCTAGAGGCGTCTTGTAGGGCAACAACAAATTGATTCCACTTTGCACGGTCGGCGGCCATCCTTCGTACAGTGCCACAACTCTGGTTCATTCTTTGCATCTCAGCCTCCACAGTCCACCGCCAGGTTGTTTTTGGTCGGCCTCTCTTTCGTTTTCCTTCAGGGGTCCAAAACATAGCTGTCCTGTGATAGCATCGGGGTCCCCCCTGAAGACATGGCCAACCCAGCTCCAGCGTCTGCCAGCTATGATGGTGTGCATGTCCTCCTGCTTGCTCCGAGCAAGCAGATCTTGGTTCGTGATGTTATTCGGCCAAAAGATTCGGTAAATTTTTCTTAGGCATGTTGTGTGAAAAGAGGACAATTTCGACATTTTATTCTCTGTAACTCTCCAGCACCCCGCACCATAGAGAAGCACAGAAAGCACACAGCTATGATATAATCTTAATTTTTTGCTTGTGCTGCACCGAGAGGACCCCCAGATGTTGCCTAGGCTAAAAAAGGCTGTTCTTGCCCCATTCATTCCGATGCCGATGTCTTTGCCCGCCCCGCCGTCCGGTGCCACCACGCATCCTAGGAGAGTGAAGGTGTCTGTCTGTACCAATTGCTGATTCCCTACTGATATGGGCTCAGGGTTGCTCACATTGAGCGTCATGATCTCCGACCTCTTTAAATTGATGTTCAAGCCCACCTGCTGGTTTAACTCATCAAGTCTATCCATTTTTTCCTGGACGCGTTGATGTGAATGTGCTAGTAGTGCAATGTCATCTGCACATTCCAGATCTTCCAATGTAGAAAATGCAGTCCATCCCATTCCTCCCGGACTGCCCTCCGCCGTCCGGTGCACCACCCAATCCATGACTGTCAAAAATAGAGCGGTTGATAATGGGCATCCCTGTCGCACTCCTGTCTTCACCTCAAAGAAAAATCCCACGGCAGTTGGAAATCGTAAAGAATAGCCCTATCAGGCCGTTGCCCTGGCAAAATTAAAAAATTAGAAACCTACTCACCACAAAAATATTTATAGAATGTGTGGTTGAAGTAACAAGAAGACACATGGTACGGAACCAGACGATACGTCAAGGCCTTAAATCATACCCCCTGCAGACGCAAGTAGAACAGTCCCAATTAAGATGGTTTGGCCATGTCTGCAGAATGGGAGAAGATCGGCTACCACGACAAGCATGGGAAACAAAGAGCCAAGGATCCAGACCCCCAGGACGACCCAGAGTCCGCTGGGAGGACAACATTAGACAATCTTTGAAGGACCGAGGACTAGAATGGAACCAGGCCAGGAGGAAGACAGCCGACAGGATAGCCTGACGCTCTCCCTTCCAAACCTCTACACCTCATGGTAGAAGGGGAACGACTAAGTAAGTAAGTAAGTGATTCTTATATACACACATTGAGATTCTCACCGCTGCTACGCAGTTCGTGCACTGTGCTGAGATCCTCCTTGTGTGATCTTAGGGAGGAGATGGGAGCACTGATGGAGTTGTCCGTATGCAATGAAGATAATCCTTCAAACCTAACCAGCTGTAAATGTGTACCAGACTCGTCTGTCAGTTAGAGAAGACAAAGGCAGCGAGGAAAGGAACCGTTCACCCCCACCTCATAAAACTGGACCTAGTATAGGGAAATCTCTAACAGTTCACTTCCCTACGTTTAATTCACGGTTCGTTTACTTCCTTAGCCGTGCTTTGTTAACAGGCTAGTCGTGCAGTTTGTTTAACATTTGTTTGTGCAGTCTGGGAAAGTGACTGTAGCCAACTCCAGCCACGACTGACAATGGGCCCTTGATGCGTCCATGACATGATAACCCTCAGCTGCTTTTTTGCTTTTTTTCGGCATGGTGTTTATTTTAACGTGATATTTTCTCTTTTGCTTGTTGTAAGAGCTTGATTTCACGCAACCTGAGGCGGTACCGGTACTTGGTGCAATCGGCAGCTTCTTTCTCCCAAGATACTCGATTTATGAACCATGCTTACACGGCGCTAACTTGAGCGAAATAATATGGATATCATACAGTTGTCCACGCAGCTTGTTACCCCTATCAACTTAGCTGGTCTAAGGGAAGTAATAAAGTAATGTCTGAAAAACAATTAGGAATTCTTTCAATTATTTCTCCTAGACTAGCAAAACGTCTTGTAGCTGAGCTTCTCACGCCGAGAAAGAAAATAATTCGTAACTTTCGTAATGAGGAACTGTTTTAAGAGTGCATTTATCTTGAGGTATATATGGCAGTGTTGTCAACTCGAGTCAATCGACTCGAACTCGAGTCCGGACTTAAGTCACCACAGAGACTCAATTCGAGACTCAACTCGGATTTTTTTAAAAAAATATTTTGTTTTGTAAATTTGTGTCTGAACTCGGGACTTGCCAATTTGGCCGAACCAACTTCACTGTTTTCATTCACGAAGCACTTTGACGGAGGATAGTAAGAAAAACATTTTGTTTAAATCGATATACTAAAACAAGTCAATAAATTAAATACTACAATTATGAATTATTATTCATTGTTGTTTATACTGTTTGGCGTGATTGTTCGAACAAATGTGATTGTGACTTTAAACAGTTTTAGATCACAAATGAGACTTCATTTGGGACTCGACTCGCGCTTGCTGTTTAAGAACACGACATGAGATTTGTAAGAAAAAACTAGAGGGGTCGTTCAGATATGACGTCACGCAATTTTTGCCATCTCCCCCCGTCACACGTCATAAAAATACATTCCCCACTCATTGGGTTTGCTACGTTCTCGTTGACTAACATTCGGTTTGTTACGTTCTTGTTACTAATACTGGATTTTTAACGTTCTTGTTACTAACATTGGGTTCGTTATATTCTTGTTACTAACTGTCACGGAATTGCTTCCCCTGCTTTGCAGTACTGATCCAACAGTGACCAAAACTCAAGAGTATCTAATATGGGTCTTCAAAGGTGCCTACCTTCGCACAAGATTATTCTTGGCAGAGTTGTAGATAGAAGGATAATGATGCTTCTATCACAAGGTAGTGTTCATACGATATTTCAGAAGTCAAGAACATTGCTGCGTTGGGCAGAGCAGTTGTTAAAGTCTATCTAATCCGTCACCTTTTGTGAAGAATTAAGCAATTATTAATTTCCGCTCGTTCAAGCCCACACTCTGATTTACTCAGTGGAATTTTATAGCTCTGTTTAGAGTGTTTTTAGTAAATTGACAAACATGCAGTACATTCAAAATGATTAAACCGACGTTAAATTTGTATATTTACAAATTTCATATTTAATAATCAACTAAGTTTTAACAGTTTTAAAAAATATGAATAATCTTTAACAAAAAATACTCATCATCGTGTAATGATATAGTGTTTTATGAAAGAAGTCACTTGGCAGCTTTTAGGTTTGACTTAGCTGCAACTGGTAGTTTCTGCTCCCGCTGGGTTTTTGGTTTGTGTGCAGATAGGTCGCAGGAGTTCTCGCATCTCTGGTCAAGATTAAAGGCGCAGCACGTTCCAAGAAAGATCAGGGAGTAACTGTAAAGCTGTTCCCGCGTCTCTAAGACCCTCTGATGATGGTGTCTAGCTCGACGTCAGGCCACTTCTACCCTCACTTTGTTCCAGAGATTAGTACCTCCAGCTGGTACCACCAACTAGTATGGTAAAAGAAGAGAAACGAATAACCTCCGAGTATTGAGTTTCCCGACACATACTTATGTGTCCCCATCTTCCTATTCCACCATCACATCTACCTCACATTTTAACTTCGATGAGAATTAAGCCTAATCCCTCGAGATAAAACTTTCTTTACATTTAAATTGAATAGCTTTATATTTACTTTACATTTAAATGAAAAGGGTAATAGTAAAGATAGGATATGTTTACATTTACATCTACACTGATTGACAAATGTTCACAGTATAGACTGAATATGTTTTCATTTACATCTACACTGGTTGAAAAATATTCACAATATAGATTGAATATGTTTTCAGTTACATTTACACTGGTTGAAAAGCTTTGAAACTTCCATTAATTTTAAAGTGAATATGTTTACATAGACATTTACACGGTTTTGAAGCTGTAAATATTATAATTACGATGTACATTATTTCTTTCACCTTTCCCTCCCTGCTCCATATGGAACTTGGGACTGCTTATGCTTTTTAGTTCTCTTTAAGAAACTAGCAATAATGCAGTCACCAGCCCTTGCAGTGGTGGCTCATGAAATCATAATTCTATATGCTGAGGTTGCCAGCCTCAAATGACGGACATCCACTAGCAATTTTCACATATTAATATTCACATGGCAATATATACATATTAGTTCTCATGTTAGTAAATGAAAAATGTAAAATGTACACTCGCACTTACGCCAATCTTGGCTCACAGACTGTTTGCTCAGAGGAATAAAGGCACTATAATTGGCCTCTTACACGTTTCTGGGGTGTTGCTTTGATAACAATGAATTACCACTATGATTCAGTGTTTTAGATTCCTCATATTCCGGTTGTCCTTGTTAAATGGTAGAGTTTATTCTGAGCTCTGAAGTCCTCAAAAGTGCTCAAACAAAGTCCAGTCTGATATATGGAATTGATTCTAGTCTTAACTTTGGCAATCTGGTGGTCGTCTTGGCAAGCGATTCTTACAGTGAACTAGACTTGAAAAGAGAGCCAGGATATATTGCCTGTCTTCCCCCGCATTTGTTTGTTACGATGCTAAGCAGAGCGCCAATCATTTCAAACATGCGTGTTTTGTGGGGTAATTTCACAATTATTTCCGCCTGAAATAATGTGCGTGATGCAAAAGGTCACCTCTCCCATATATGGCAATAACACATCCGATTTCCTTCTCTACAAATGCCTACAATTACATCTTACTTTCCGCAAGGTGTGCAGGAAACGATTAATCTCATTCCTGTGGGCTGACAAATAAGTTATCTCCCCGTAGTGGCTATCAAACTTTCAGCGTATTACCATCTTGGCGAACAACGCACACTGGCCTTATCAGCGATTAAACAAATACGCTGGGCGATTTTAGTGTTAATCTGTAGTCTGATGTCGGCCACACCCGAGATTAACCAACATGGTTGTCGGTTAATATTGCATTACTGTGACGTGGAAATGTAAATATAGCCTCAGAAATCCGAACATCATTGTTTCCTCAGTTAGCATTTATGTGTTGCGAAGGAAAAAAACCACGCAATTCGCTGTCTGTTGACTCTCCTTTGAAACCACATCTATTTTTCCTGTCTTTCTTGCGCTAACGAGTTGTTTACCTATTTTTCACAACATGCCAGATAACAGGGGAGCGAATCACGTTTGCTTACCTGAGTTTTCTCACGGGAGCTGAGCTGCCAATTATCGGTCATTAGTCACAGCACGTGGAAACAACGGCAAAGCAATTCAAGGGCGATAATAATATTCCCGTACCTTTGATGTTTACATTTTCAGGGGACTTAAGTATTTGATCTACGGCAGGGGGAGAAAATCTAAGAAAGCCCGTTCGCGCGGCATGTCTTTCTGATGTAGATCAGCATCGCTAAGTAGAGTGAACGAGAAATCTTTCATCTCGGGAAACTTAGATTTCTGATTTCCCTACAACGCCGAAGGTGTGAATTGTAACATATGTTAGAGATTTTACACAAAATCTGTATATATACAGCCTTCTCTCCTAGTCAGTTATCAAGTCTCTCAGGAAATTTTGGATAATCTAACCATGCCAGACTAGAACCATTTTATTCGCTAAATGTGTTAAATTGTCCCGTGGGGATTTAATTTTCTGATTTGTGGTAATAATATAAGTTGTGCTTAAGTATTAAATGTGTTAAAAGTTTTACCATTTTATTCACTGCTAATCCCGAGCGTTAAGACTAGCGAAATAGCAAACGCGTAGATATTCTTTTACCAGTGGTTCAGTAATGTAAAGTCCATCAACCATTTTTTTTACACCAGAAGATACGGTTTAGCTGACTTAAGTATAATGCTATGAGTGACGGATAAAGTGACAGAGTAGTATGCGCATTATATTTCTTTGTGTGTAAATTTTTTAAATGACTAGTATTAATATCATGTGTCAAAACGATAGACGCCGACAATCAACTAGCTAGTAATGACAGGCGATATGTGTTAAGGCGCGTAGTCATAATTAAATTATAAACTGACATTGTGCGCTGAGTGTTTATCGGGTAGGAGGGGAAAGGCTGCATGCCTAAAACCCAACCCGTACTTGTCAAGCGACGCGCGATAAGATAGGCTAAGACATCGGGTGCCTTTTAATTTAATTAGGTGACGGAGAGAATAAGAGATCATACCTTACGTTTGATAGGATAGGATATTATCATTTTGGTTAAATGTTTTGTTTTCTTCCCAATATAGTGCTTGGTCAAAACCAGCGGTCAGCGTGTTTTCTCTATTGTGGTCCTTTTCTCGGTTACTGAAGGCATATTAATTGTAACTTTGAGTTAACTTGACTTACAAATACCCAGATTGTTTTATTTAATTTATCAGCCCGCTGTGGCAATATACATAACATTTTTCCCGACTTCTGACAGTCGATTACCCAAGTGGATTTTATCCAGGAGCATACGCTGTTTCATAATCGGTACTCACCCAGAGCAAGCCGATAGGATTATCATCAGCATCATAATTAAAAGTTTTTTTTTTACAACCATATGTTTTCCTGCTGTTTACTTGGAATGCCATATCTCAGAGAGCTCCTGCATTAACTATTCTATGTGACATATGTGTATCCAGAAATCTACCACCAAATTAGGCGTCCCCCGTGTAAAATTTAACTATTATTTGGAGGGACTGGGCCCGATTCGGATGATATCAACTACTGGACATTCATGGATTATTCTTCCAAAAGATTGTTTTCACCAGATTAGGTAAGGAGCGAATGAGTGGCCACGTATAACTGAAAGAGAGAGAGAGAGTGAAATAGTTTCTTTTGTTACAGGAAATAGTGTACCTGCAAACTTGTTTTTTTTTTAAACTATTGTTTATTTTTTACTGGATAGCATGTTAGTGGGAACTTGTTCTTCTCTTTATTGTCTATTCTATTCATTCATAACCTTCCACTCCCAAAGGAGCATAGGCCTTCAACAAACACATGCCAAGTCTTCTTGTCACGTGCCATCATCTCAAGTTCTTTCCACATTCTCCTTATCATTTTCACCTCTGTTTCCAGCTCTCTTCTCCATGTGCTTCTTGGTCTACCACTGCTTCTCTTGTCCTGGGGATTCCAGAACAAGGACTGCCTTGTAATGCTATCAACAGGTTTCCTCAGTGTGTGTCCTATCCATCGCCATCGTCTTCTTCTCATCTCTTGTTCCACTGGCACTTGTCTAGTTCTTGTCTATTCTATACCCTAGTGTTAATCTTTGACCTTTTGGGTTATTAACTTCTTTTGGGATCTTTTCTCAACAGGGGGGATGGAACTTATTTGGTTATTTTCCTATGTCTGTAAACATGAATATATTGATTTGTTTATGTTGGATGTTGTAAAGTTTAAGTGATAATAAACTAAACAAAACTTAATTTAGCGTGTTGGTCAGACCCATATCCATTTACCATAGTTTTTCACGTTTGTGTGTCTTATTGTCACATAATTGTGTGTGGGTGATTAGTAAACTTATAATCATACTTATAGGAAGGTTTGATAGATCGTCTTCTTCTAAAGATAGTCGTATAGATAGGCTGGACTAGAGAAACCACTCATTCCACAGACGAATCTTCACCTTAATCTATTCACTCGTCGACTCTATTCTAGCACATTTCTTCCTCATATACCCCCACCTTCTGCTCTAATCAGACGGGACCAAATAAATCTCTATACCTATCTTAAAATGTCTTAAATTTCACCCGATATCCTTCTTCATTAAGTTGAAAACGTTTTAATAGTACTGCTCTAGCAGCATGATAGTCGTTTTTAACTGACTCATCCATTGTGTTTATGGCAGTCATAGGTTCTCCAACTAAAAATTCCATAAGTTTAGCAACCCATAATGACTTATCTAGTTTATGTGCTACACATACACTTTCATAGCGTGAAAGGAAGCATGACACGTCATCAAAAACTGGGTTAAATATTGGTAATTTAAACCTATCATTACCCTTATTGTTAACTGCAGACGTAGCAGTATTTGAATCACCATTGTTACTATTATTTTCATTTTGACCTCCTAATTTTAATTCCTCTAAACGAAGAAGCATCAATCTTTCTTCCTGGGCCAATGTAGAAGCTTTCTTCTCTTCCATCTCCTTATCGTGTTGCATTTTTTTCTCTTCTGCAACAAGTCTTTGCTCTTCTTCAACACGTCTTTTCTCTTCTAATTCTATATCTTGGAGAAGTCTTCTTTCTTCAAATGCTTTCTGTTCCTCTAATTCACGCCTCATTTCAGCCTTCCTCTTCTCTTCTTTAGCTTCCTGTTCTGCTAATTGTTGTTTTGCTTTAGCTAATTCAACCATAGCAAATTCCTTCAAAGCTTCATCTTTATAACCAAATTCTTTTCCAATCCTCATACAAGATTCTAGGGTAGCCATGTTATTTTCTACTGTGACTCTCTTCGTCAATTAGATAAATGACAAGGTGCTTTACAATCCCCTGTAAGCACAACAATTGTGGTTATTATTATTATAGCTGTGCCTTACTCAGTCGAAAACATAGTGGCTAGTGGCCTAATAACGCACTGCAAGCAATAATTATGGCTATCTTACAATATTTGCATTAATCACTATGCAAGCGATATTAATATAATGTCATGAACGAAAAAGAAATAGGAAAAGTAAAGCAAAGTACTATACAGAACAGTATCATACCACAAGATCAAATGACACACGAGAAAAACGTTTGTAATAACCAAATAAAATTCTACAAGTGAAACAAGACGAAAACAGCAAATTAGGTAAATCTACCGCAAAAATAATCTAAAAATAGACACAGACAGGACCCAATACAGACAGCTGATTTGAAAAAACTAAACGATAGCAAGGTTAGACCTACAAATTGTTAACAAACGATGACACAAATAAGAAAAATGAAACTGAATCAATGCAAATACAATATAGATAAACAAAACGTTACAGCTAAACATATATTATTGAACAAAGCAAGTAGCAGACAGAATATTCGACGAGTTTACTCGAGTCGGACCTTCTGCTCAAATGAAAATGTTCAAAATGGCCCTACAGAACGACTTTGAATCTACGATCGTCCTCAGAGATATTGCTGATTCAAAGTTCCCACCAACCTCCCACGAAGAAAAACCATCAGACATAAATATGCACATAAAAGACATAAAAAAGGCAGAAATTACGATAGGGTCTGCCAACAGTAGCCTGGTGAAAATAATGCACAAACAGGTTACTTAGCTTAAACAGCTGAAAAAATCCCTGCAGATGCCAGTATACACCGCACAATATTTCGCCGGATGCAGACTGGTGTACTTGAAACTAACTGACCCCTCAGGCATAGCAAAGAGAAGTCCCGTAGATTAGTAGCAGGCCACGGCAGACTTGCAAGCCGACATCTGGTAATGGGTTTCAGAAATAACCTGGGCAGCTGACATGTTGATAATGTTTTGAAGTCTGCATAGCCAACCGGCTGACATGCGCATTCCAATTCCAATTATGCAAATTGGGCCAAACGGTGAAAAAATTCATATGAGGTCTTGAACATTTTTTTCTTCAGTCACTGTCCTTTCACTGTCATAATTCAACCGATAACAAATGTTCTTGACATCGAAGTCCCCATCACTGGAGCATCATGAATTCCTCTGTTACGAATGGGTTTTGTTATTACAGAGTGTGTGGTTGATCAAGATTCTTGGTTCACAACTGACCTCTATGTTGATCGTCGTGCTGATGAGATCTTGTGGAATGACGTGGGTGTGTGCAAGAACTATCAATCATAAAGTGACCTCCAACGACTTGTGGAATGGGTCCACAGATAACAGCATGTTTATTTAGACGTAGCATCACAGAATGTTCGTGGCAAAGTGGAATTACATACATATATTGAATCTCCTACAGTCTTTGATACATCGTCTCATATCTGGCCTATTTACTAGAGGTGCCGATATACGGTTAACACCCAAGTAGTGAAAACCAGAATATGGAGATAATTATTATTGATTGCTCCCATAAAGATTCCTCTGCGTAAAAATCATCGAAACTTGAATACTTAAGTTCTGCATCTTCTTGTACATCAATGGCGACCTTCGCAATTCCTTAAGCCACGTAGGAGAACTGTTAAACTTCAAAATACTTGGAAGCGATCGCATCAACGTCTTACAACGAAAGGCCTCGAACTAACGGTCTGCATACATTAGTGCAGAACCTATTACGTCATCATCACCTAGAGACGTAAACCTTATATCGCGTTCACTTATAATTAACAATGGTGCAAAATACATCAAGTTGGCCCCAGATAGAATTGTTACCGCGTAGATTAAACTGCTAACAAAACTAAGTGTGGTCAACATGTAAAATACATTATAATGTTCTTTAACAGCTCCCTTAAAATAGAAGCATAATTCTTCTATTTACACCTCTGTCATGAGTAATCTTGAGCGAAGGTTGATACCTTTTTAAACCCTTATCATTTTATTCAAAGTTTGGCCATTATTGGACCACTACTGCAGAGCAGAGGAGACAATCCTGCGACAGAGTAGAAGCTTCTATCCAGTTTGACTCTGGATGTTCTCTGAGCCATTTTCCTTTGAGCTACCAGATTTATTTATTGTATCTCTTTATATGTTATCCAATTTCCAGTTATGATTTTACTTCCTCTCACTTGTAGCGCCCTTGCAACATGTTTGTGCCCCATATGACGTTACGCAATTGGGGGGGGGGGGGGGGGGGGGGGGATGGGAGGGGGTGGGGGGGGGAATTGGAGAAGGGGGGGGGGGGCGGTGGGGGGAGGGGGGAGAGTGAAGGGGATCAGGGTCTAAAATTGTTAAAAGGAGTGTGACGATAGGGGGAGGGAGATTTGAAAAAATAAGTGACGTCACACAAACAAATACAAGTAAGGGTCACTTCTTTACAGAAATAATGTCTGAACAAAATAGATTTTGTAACCTAAATTCTGAAAGTCTATTTTTTTATATACGCAATAGTTAACAATTCCTTCGTGGACGACTTTTGTTAATATTATAATGCCAGCTGAAATATCGGATAACGATTATAACCTTTCCTTGTTTTAAAACGTTTTTAATTAGACATTTCTTTTTGTTTTTATTACAATGGAATGCACACCTTTCCAGTAAACGATGTTGTTCTGGAAGATAATAGATTTCCAGTTCTTTCAATGGAGGAGCATCTTACATAACCGTGGGATAATGATATTGAAGAGACATAATTCACTGACAACAACTTCATTTTTTTTTTTTTTATTTGCTCTTAAGTTTAACATTAGTTTATGAAACTTTAACATAAATAAGAATTGAAGTTATTGATGTGTTTACGTTAAATTTGGTTTATCTTCTATTGTTTGAAATTAAATTAAATCATAAGAAGCTATATTTGTTATACATTTAGCAACATTTGACAAGCACAGTTGATTCGGCCAAATACGATTAGTTCATTGAATGCACTATTTGGCCAAATATGATTAGTTCATTGAATGCACTATTCGGCACCGAACTGAATACGAATCGAAAATTCGGTTCTTCCCTAGAATGTAGTACTGGCAACTCGGAAAATTGTAAAAGTAGAACTGAAATGCTTAACAATCTTGAATGTAACTTTGAAATGTTCAACAATCGTGAAAGTAACTGTGAATTGTCAACAATCTTGAATGTAACTTTGAAATGTTCAACAATCTTGAATGTAACTTTGAAATGTTCACCAATCTTGAATGTAACTTTGAAATGTTCAACAATCTTGGATGTAACTTTGAAATCTCGAAAAATATTGAAGACAATGTTTAAACCTTGAAAATAATTCAATATAGGTAACACTGGCCGGACCGGTGTTTGTGGGTGTAATTCTTTTGTAGTATCGGGTGTCTTCTAAAAAAAAAACAACGCGTGCGGCTGGAGTGGTTGTCATTATACATGTTTATTGTTCCAAGTAGGTCATACAAGTGTCTAACAAGCGAGTGGATATCGAGAGGACAAGAGGAACGGCTAAAGTTTATACAAATTTGAGAAGTCTTCTAAATACCACTGCGGCTGTGTCCTCTGATTTTATAACAGCAGTTTGTTTTTAGTTGTATAATTTTCGAAAATAAAAAAATGATAACGAATGGACAGTATTTTTTTGTCCTTCTTTCATTCTGTAACCTATGTTACCATTGCAGCACCAAAATTTATAATACGGTACACATATTTGCGTTTCAATCAATATAACCCATGCCAATTTATTTAAAAGAGGGTTAAACATTAACACAAAACGGAGTAGAGATTCGTTTGAGGTGGCGACCGAAGGGTTAAAACGCGTGCTGATTGGGACATGTTTTCATTTCACTTAAGAGAAAGCTGTTGCAAGGTTATATGACAGCCGAGATATGAAATTAATATTATGATTACAATGAGTTTTTAACATACGCTTGCCAAACGTCGATAGATACGTTCAGTGGCGGCTCCACTGCGCTTTGATTGGTGGGGATGGATATCTCCCCATTAGAGGAATTCCTTATCAGTAACGTTATTATGTCCTATCTTTTCCCGCCAAACATTTTATAGTGCGTTCTGATCTGGGAGCTAAATTGCGCGCCATTTGAACGAATACACATTATTATTCCTATTCTTATAATGGCGGATGTTTAAATTTTTGTCACAGTATCGTGAATTTTCTCAACTTGGATTTCTGGTGAGCATGAAAAAGTGTCTTATACTTATATTTAGCAGTAGATAATAAAGGCAGTTCGTTACGTTTACAGTAACGGTCGATTTAGTCGCTCAAGTCGAATACTTTTTTGGGACCCAAAGATGCAGCGATATCTCTATCGCTAATGGCGCGCAAAAATGCAGTCTGCGACCCATAGCTTGACTGCTTGCGTCAGGGTCAGCGAACCAGAGCTGACCAAGACCCTACTCCACCTCCACGTGGTGGTCCTGGAAACAAGCTGCATCACTGCAGTCTAGCTGAGAAAGTAGGGATCGAAGAGGGAAGGCAAACCCGGTCCCAAAAAATGCCGTGCTGAGGTCGGATGTGTCGGCCGAAAGGCGCAGATATCGCAGCTCCGGTGTAAACAGACACAACGCAACCAACGTCCTTTTTAGGACGAACGAGGAAGAAGAAGAAGAATACTTCTTTAAGTAATGAATCGGAGACGGAGAAATAGAAACATTTTTTTAATAACCTTTTTTGGCATTTTTTTAAAAAAATACGTACCATAGCAAGGTTTTTAAAAATATCTGTACATTTGCAAAACATGTTGTGACAAAACAGCTGTTAATTAAATTTAGTCAAATTTCAGTCCACTAGCTTTTTCCCCCACTTCTCCCCGTGCCATTAGCATTGCTCCACAGCTCCATAACCAAAGCATCGAGATAAATGACCACAGGAAAATAAGGATATATAGCTGAAAAAGCAGAATATAATTATTTCCCGTCATGTTTTGGCGGGGGACATGCTCATCTATAATTAATTTTGTAGTTCCGCTTGCTCATGCACGCAAGGGAGCATATATTACAGCAAGGGTTTACGATGACGACACCACATACAACAAAAACAGCACCAGTTATTCATCGCTAAGATTACAATAACAAAACAACTTGTGTTTAATTGTTATACGTTACCACACTGACAAATTACAATTTCTAAGAAATTTATAATTAATCCAAAGTACTCACACTGAAAGGTCAGTTTGCCCTTAGGTTTGTCCAAATCGCTTTTATTGTTGACAATAACAAAGTCGTTAGACAGATGTAGTTCTAAATGTTTTACATTTAATTTTTGTTTGAAGATCATGGCGTTGAACGCATTTTTTTTTTTCAATTGAAAACAAAAATAATCAACATCTTTCATAGTAAAAATGAGGGCTAAATGTACTAGCTGTGCTATTAACAATAAATTACAAGACAACTGCGTCCGTTGAATCAAGAAAAGACAGCTCTAGTTATGTTGGTGACCGTGTAGTGTATCCCCACCATTGTATTGTATTATGCACATACGCATCTTCCTCAACCATATTTTACCAGGGTTGGGATCTCTGGATGTGAAATTGGAACTTCGTCAAATAACTGTTTTCGCATTCTTGAGGATGATTCTCTTTGTCCACCGATTTCAGGAGGAATTATGAGGACGTGCATGCATTAAGGAGGTGGGAATGGGAGGGAGTATCAGCCATATAGTAGGAAGAGAGAGAGAGAGAGAGAGAGAGAGAGAGAGAGAGAGAGAGAGAGAGAGAGAGTTTGAGGATTGTTCAATGTAGAATCACAGAGTTTGTAAAATATCTACGCATACTTGTTATATGTCGCTATTAAAACACGAACAGATGGATATTTTTTTAAGTTCTAGTGAAGATAGACTCCCCTATGCCCAAAGAACGAGCCGCCACTGGATAGATCAATTAAATAACAGTGCCGTCTGTCACTTATGTTAACCACGGCAATCAGGCCATGTTTTCTGTATGGCTCTACATTTGATTATTTACTGTTTGATAGAGCGATTTATTGCGCAACACTATTTAAAACTCTCATGAAGAAGGCGATCTGTCTCATCTTCTATCATCGCACTATCCTTTCTTCCTCAAGGGGTTGGCGAAGGCAGACAATTAAGCTATTGACTTTTGTAGTCACTGAAATGTCACGACCTAGTTTGTTAAAACTCCTAGACATGTCAGAGGATATGACCGTACTTCTGTCAAAGCTACCGTTGATTTGATTACCAAAGCAAAGGTTTTTAAAAAGTGTATCTATGTGTGAGTGTGATTGCGTGTGAGTGGGAGGGGGGGGGGGGAGGGCAGATGTTAAAAAGGCTAGTTTAAAATGTAAAGTAAAATAAATATATACTGGTAATAACATTCAGAAGGTCCCCAACCAGAATACGTCAAGGCTTCAAAATCCAGCCCTTGCAGACCAAAGTGGAATAATCACAGTTACGATGGTTTGTCCGTGTCTGCAGAATGGGAGAAGACCGGCTACCACGACACGCATAAAAAAAACCAAGAGCCATGGATCCAGACCTCCAGGACGACCCCAGATTCGCTGAGATGACATCTTCTTCGTACACTCTCAGACGTCCACTTGAATGTTTTCAAAGAAAGCAGTAGTCAGTTTGAGGCTATTTGCATCTCCGTAGAGCTTTTCCACGAATGGTACTGGTGTCGGCCATATGCGCTTTCTTTGTGCTACATAAGTTGGGCATCTTTAAAGCAGATGTTCAGCAGTAATTTTATCAGTGTCACACACTGATCGGTAGTTCCTATCTTTAGCTTGTTGAATAGATGGTATCTCAATATGTTGTGGCCAGTGCGGAGTCTGAAGATTACCACTTGTTCTCTTCTGTTGAGCTGGTAATATGCATCATTTTGTGTGTAACCTAGATGCTCTGCATCCCATTTGTTTATGTATCTGATTCTGATAAAACTGTTTGCTTCCTCGAAAGTTAAACTTGCATTAGACAGGTAGATTTTCCCTTTCCTTTGCCAATCTGTCGTCTTCTTCATTGCTAGTGATGTTACAATGAGATGGGATCCATTGGATCATAACTATTTTGAATCGTTGATAGATCATCCAGGTCTGCATTATTTTGGCCTTTCAGCGTTTTAATTACTGGCAGTGCATAGTTAAAGAAAGCAACTTGTCTCTCTGAGCTTTCCTCTGTCATTATAACATCTTCTGCAGTTTTCAAGAACCTCTGCTCTGAAGTTACTTGAGAATAGTCATGTTGCCACTGACAGCTTTGTGTGTGTGTGTGTGTGTGTGTGTGTGTGTGTGTGTGTGTGTGTGTGTGTGTGTGCGTGCGTGCGTGCGGTGCGTGCGCGCGCGCTCCAGTGCTCAAACTCAGAAAGACACCTCCATTACAACATCAGGCTATTTCTGAAGGACCGAGGACTAGACTGGGGCAGACCAAAATGAAGATAGCTGATAGGATAACATGGCGCGGCCTCTGCCTAACCCCTACACCTCAGGGTGAGTAAGTCAAGTCAGGTAACATACAGGCTTGAGAAATTATGTCAGAGCCAGAGGGTTAATTTTTTGTTCAGCTGCGAATTGAGTTTAGTTGGTATTATTTTAAAAAGCAAGGAGAGAAAGAAGAACTTCAGATGGACACGACAATGAATATTCCCAGGTCTTATATGCAGTACTTAAATTAACCATCACGACTTGGCTAGAGTGTATTAATCTACATATCGTATTGCGCGGTTATACAAACGAGCTGGCGACATTTGGTACAGTGTCTCAGATTGTAGATAACGTAGATGTTGCACGATCATTACAGCTTCTGCAATATGTGCAATAAATAGTCATGGTTAGTAGCAACTTGTGATTTACAATCAATCGTGCACACACATATTACACAATGAATACCAGATCCCTTTATGCTAACAGGTAATTTTATCTCTTCGTTGAAATAATTTAATGCCTAGGCTAACGGAGAATTTAACGTCTGTTCTGACATAATGTAACGTCAAGGCTAACAGAGAATTTAACTTCTGTGCTGTACTGGGTTCGGTTCCCTATACAGGAAATATATTTGATGGGCATTTTTTTCAGAACCAATGGGTCTTAATGATGTCATACTCCCCCCTGATCTCCTGGGTAGTGTGATCGGATGCCTTTCTCTGATAAGGGAGAAAAAATAGGAGGTCCCATGTGCAAGTTGCACACTTTAAAAATCCCTCTGCAGTTGGAAATCGTAAAGAGCAGGCCATACGGCCGCTGCTTTGACAAACTTTACAAAATTAGGAAACCTACCCACCACATAAATATTTATAGAATATGTGATTCCTGTATACACACAGTGACGATACGGTTGTGCGATCTCACGTCCACTCCGTCAGTATCACTTTTTCCGTCATTTTTCTCTTCCTCTCACTCATCGCTTTTAATTGGCATAATTTTTGCCTTTTCATTCATTATTTTACTCTCTATGCTGATTCTAGCAGGGTGAAGTCTCTAACACTCTACTCCCCTACGGACGTATCTGCTTTACACACATAATTGTTTACGTTCCGCAAAGTACATGCGATAATACCAGGCAATTATACCGGTCATACGCTTATCTTTTCTCTCAGTCTGACCACCCTTTGAAACGCGGCGGTTCAACATTTGACCCCAGTGAAAAGCTGATGACCGTGTTGACACAAGCTTGTATTGTGCGTACGATGAAAGAAGATAACATTGTCTGACCAGACATCTGTCTGGCAGGGGCACGCAGATACAGGCGATAATTGGATAACCTGTCGGGGTAGACATCTTGGCGGAAGACATTACGCCAGGAAAACGTGGTCACAATACTGTGGGAGGCAGATAGGTGCAGCCGCAACAATATTACGTCTTATTATAAAGAGGTCACGCGTGGAATTTTAAATTTAATATTAAAACACGCGAGGGGATATTTTGAATTAAAATTTCCCCACCCAAACAGTACTAGAGAGATTTGATTGGTTTGAAGTGAGAAGTCGGAATATACAATGAATTCTATTGGAACGTTCGGCGGAAACACCATCTGTGATTTGAACTGAGAATGAGAGATATAATCTAGTGAACTCAGGAACACAGAACAGACAGCTTCGCAACTTCACACGAGCAACTCCCAACAGCCAGGATGAGAAAGATCATACGTAGAATTCCTATGTCAAAAGTGACAGATCGACAGTATTTGGGCAACTCTGAAACTCTAAGAGTAAACCCGCATATTTAAATACACAGACTGTAAAACTTCATGACCAGGACCTTATAAATACAATAATGCAAACCTAGGAATTGGATCATCAGTCATAAGAGAAATAATATCCCAGACCAAGTGTATCGTAGAACACCCGTCAAAGAGGAATTACTAGTTTCCCAGGCCAAGTGTATCACGGAACACAGTCTTAAGAGGAATATCTCAGACGAAATTGATTCGAGAGCATATGCACCGAAATTGTTCGCGTCCATCTGAAAACCTGTGCAAGGAAGATTGTGTATTCCCAAAAATTTTGGGTTAAGTGTGAACATTTCTATTAAAAACGTGAATTTAACATGTTTTCTTGCTAGCGGATATATATATATGAGGCTGGAAACCTCAACATATGAACATAGTATATTCATGAACCACTCCAGCAAGAGCTGGTGATTGTTTATGACTAGTCGAGCGGGAAACCCGACAGCAGAGCGACCCCAGACTCCGAGTGGAGCAGTGATGAGTGATGACTACATCATATGTGCCTCCAGTGTAACATATTATCTTGTGAGATTTACGTACCTTTTTTAGTTGTAATTCAGGCAAGTCATTATTCACGCACTCCCGACGCAATTTCCTAGTTAACACCCAGAAGGATGTGGGTGAATTTTCATCATATTCCCTGAATTACACTGTGTGCTCGTGAATTTATTTCTTTTGAGACGTTAACATTGGTGGGTGGAGCACATGACAATGGGCCTGTTAGTTTGCGGCGAACAAATGTACTTAGCAGGCATTTGTTTCTTTCTATTTGTCTAAAGTTCGTGGTTACAAGCCATCAGACGATTTGTGGTACTAACGCCGCTATTGTGAGAGAAAAGCATCCACCATAACCGCCTACAGTGGAAGAGAGTGTGGAAAAGGCTTTTGTCATCACATAATTGATTAACCACAGCTGCGGGACTCACTCATACAAGCTAAGTACTAACTAAAAGTCACCAGCAAAAAGGACATTTAAGTTAAACTTTAAGTATAAAGTTAAATTCCCACCTACGTCTCAATGACGAGAACTTTATATCCATCAAAATTCCACTAATCTTTCCATGTTTATTTTAACCTGTTAAAGACTGTTTCACTATTACTATTAAATTTGTTACCTGTTGTTTTAAAACTAAACAATAATAGTTGATTCAGTTATATGTATAAAAACAAAAGTATGAGCCAGAATATTTAATCTATATATAAATACTTAGACATATATTTACACTAAACAGAACTTTACCTTATAAGAGGGATTTCGTTGGATTACACCAACTGGGGGCTTGAACGGGCTAAACCATTACTTAAATCCGTCACAAAAGGCGACGGACCAGATATAATGCGTTAACAATTGTTCAGCCCAATGCAACATTGTTCGTGACTTCCGGTTCCTGTCCAATATGTCGGACACTGTTTTTCAAGCGTTAGATTCGATGAAGTAATTTGATGTTTTCGTTTATATAATTTGCACAGTTCGTGCCAACATCTTTATGTTTGAAGACATTGACAGTTTCAATCTGAATATGTAGATGCCTTGTGTGTTTTGTTTCGAGCGAGGACTTTTACATACACAAATCATTTCAGCGATCCCATCAGCCATCTATTTTTATGCATGAATATGGTGACGTGAAATAAACGCGATTAGCGCAACTTCCGTCACTTTGCATTTCAGCAGCTCAGCAGGACAAGATAAAACATAAGCCGATTCAGATTTCTATACAGTATGATGAAACATGATCTAATTATCCACAAACTAATAGATCGAGAATATAAATACCAGCAAGATGTCGAAGGTAACAAACAGGGGACTAAATTGGCCTTCAGAAGCAAATTTACTTGATTTCTTACAACTCGTTTCAGTATTATTATTTTTAATTATCAGGAACAATGGCACACGTGAGCTCGGTCACCACTAAAACCAAAAAACAAAAAAAAATTACACATTAAACGTGACAAGAGCGGTAAAGAAAAAGACCAAGATTACTCAAGATAATACCCTGTGCACACCTTCATTGAATATAACTTATAAAAACAACAGGCAGTGTGCCCATACTAAATTTCTCCACATTGCTTGAATTTGAGGCTCTGAGAAGTCTTTCGAAGTTATACTATGAATCAAGTGCACATATTGAATCAAGAACAGATGCTAGTGGTGCATACGTGGAAGATGTTATTTCCACTGAAGATGTTTTCCTCCATTTTTACAACACCTCTAACAAAGTCATGATTCAAGATTCAGAGACTGCTGTGAAAAATTGGATACAGAAATATTTAAACAAATTATGGCTAACTGCAACCACTGCTAGAGTCAGTCGACATGCCATCACACCCAACTTAGCTCTTTCCAACTTACCAGACATATCTTCGCATTGTCATACACCCGTTGACAAAAATGTAAAACAACATAAGCCATGTATTAATGAATGCGACACATTATCACAAACTGAGCTGAAAACACCAGTTACAGCAGAAACAGAATATAGAATCACAGAGGCGGATCACCATTCAGTCACATAATTTGTTGTTAGCGGTCCAGTACCAACATCACCACAACCCTTACAAGTAGCATATCATTATGATGTCTTTACAAGTATTATGTCTGAGATAGATTTACTTAGAAAAGAGCTGAAGAGCCTAAGACAGTCGAATGAGAAGCTTCAGACAGGACGTACGGTACTTAAAAGTAGCTATGAAAAAAGCCAGCAGTATACGGTGGAGCTTTGTACACCACAAGAGAAAACGGACAAACTGTGTCAAAAACTGAAAAACACTAACAACCAAGCCAAGCAAAACATTACGCAACTAAAACTCCATCACAGCCAAGAAAGTGTCCTGGATTCCTGTTACCGCTACGTCTCTGTATTGGTGATTTATGGTGCGAATGTTGTTGTGGGTCGTCGCTTCGTTATGGATAATGACGAGACAAACGTAACAGTAACGATTGGGTCATAAGACTGACCAATTGGTAAGTAAGGCATACTGGACCCATTGTTGAACGTGAATGACGATACGATTTATTACAGAAAGACGTTGACATCATGTGCAAAAACAGTTCATCGATATGGTTTTGACAGTATATACATTGGCATATATAATAATCAACATGGACGTTGACTGACTGCACTAGCCGTTACCGCACGAAGGTTAACGGAAGCTCTACAGCAACGTACCAGTAGAGTACATGGGTTTACAACAGTGACCATGATACAATCTTGGAGCATATTATATAGAGTTAATTAGGATCCAAATACCTCTTAGCGTAAACTGGACGCACTACCAGCTGACATAACCGGTCAAGCT
Source organism: Oreohelix idahoensis (assembly GCA_024509875.1). Taxonomy (NCBI): domain Eukaryota; kingdom Metazoa; phylum Mollusca; class Gastropoda; order Stylommatophora; family Oreohelicidae; genus Oreohelix; species Oreohelix idahoensis. Next base: position 197,558 of record JAMPIV010019678.1, read on the forward strand.
GAAGCTCTGCAGTTACGTGTTGGAGACTAAGTATTGGAGGCTAGATACTTCAAAACGAGCCGTTTCTGGCTAAATATTAGAAATCAAGAACGACATCTTTATCTTAAAGATGATTATAATTACTTTATAATCGTGTCTTTCCTATACTAAGGACAAGCACACGAAAAATTTACGCCTATAGAAGACGGACGATATCGGGATCTGCCTTAAGTATGTTGCCCGTATAGCAACAAATCACTGCGTCATACCGCGCCATTCCCCGTTTTATAATGGTGCACGGTCGTACGCAAATAACATTACAAAACATATCAATGCTGTGCTCAGATGCACGTCTGAAAATACCAGGCGTGTATCTGAGAGCTTTACACATTTATTATCTGACCCTCAACGAATATAAAGTATTTAACAATTCACATTGACCCCCGCACAATTTTTCTTTTGGTCTTATATAGGGAGGTCAGTCACATCTCTAATAATACAATTAGTCAAGTATGAGACAACTTAAAAGCATAATATCATAGTGAAGATAGGAAGAGAACACAAGATGAACTTGGTTGAACGAACTTAATGTAGAATACAAGAATAGGATGAATGAAAAACTAGAGATATAGATCAACTATGTCATACTATATGTGGTGGGTTTAGATGTTAAATGGTTAAGTATTAATTGTCTACAGATGTGAGGTCAGCTATGCAAGCCCCTGAGTCTAATTGTTGATGAAGTTGTTCTCAGGGTACCTGTCTGCTACCACCCTACGACCTCAATCTGCTATATATTTTGAACCTAATTATATGTTATGGTGTCTGGATGTTATCTGGCTAGGTGTCTAGGGTAATATGCAATGTAATGTTAATAAAATGACAACATCTACACCTATAACTTAATGAACAAGTAATTAAACAAGTCACTGGGTAAATTTTGAATGATGATATTTTTTACAATTTTATTTTCCTGTATCTCAATTGCTGGGATACAGGAATGTTTGTGGCAAAATCTGTGAGATAATCGCTTATTTCAGTAAGATTTTAGTCCTATGATGAATAAATACACCAGCCCTCAGGTGTCTGACTGGTTTCATCTTCAACGCCAGTAGAGCTGCCTTTTGTGCAGTGGGAATGCTAAGAAAATGACCCGCCGTAAAAATCTAACACGCTTTAGTTTCGGTTTCGAAAACGTACAATAAACCTTTTAACATCTCGCCGATCTGCTGCACGAAACGGGGGAAAAGCTTGTAATTAACGACTTGCCAGAACTGTGAGACCAAACTGGCGTTTGAATTAACGTAATATGTTAACTTTAAAGAAAAAGGCAAGATATTGGTGAATAGCCATAAGAAACATGTTCCGACCAACATTACGTTAAATGGGCAAACGTTAGAAGAAGTTAACACCTTTAAATATCTCGGGTCCACTATATGTAGTGATGGAAGATCAAGTAAAGAAATCAAGACAAGACATGATATGGCCTCAGCTGCCATGACAAGGTTGAATGTGATCTGGAAAAGTAACATCAGTTTTCCTGTGAAGATCAAATTATACAAATCACTTGTATTATCTATTCTCTTGTATGGGTGTGAGGGCAGGACACTCACTGCAGATACGGAGCGAAGGATTCAGGCTTTCGAGCATAAATGTTATAGAAGAATTTTGTGCATTTGCTATAAAGAGCACAAAACAAATGTCTATGTTAGAGAGAAGATAAACACCTATGCAGGCCACCAAGAACCACTTTTGTCAATAGTGAAACGTCGAAAGCTTGCCTGGTTTGGGCATGTAACTCGTCATGACTCCCTTTCGAAAACGATCCTTCAGGGAACAGTCGAAGGTAAACGGAGAAGAGGAAGGCAGAGAAAATCCTGGGCTGATAACATCAAAGAATGGGCAGGACACGGTTTTTCCACACTTGTACGCATTGCTGAGGATAGAGAGCAGTGGAGGACCCTGTCTGCTGATGCTTCCACCATGGCACCCCTTCGACCCATGACGGGTTATGGGCTGAGATGAGATGATGATGTTAACTTTAACACTAACATTTGTAGTAATTCGGACATTTCACAGTAGTAAGAACGAGACGATTGTAATAATTAACGCAAAACACTACCAAAGTTTTGAAAAACCCCTCTTCGCTCTGCACGCGGTCTCTTTAATATATACACGCTGTGGGCAAAGCCAGCAGAGGCAAACACACAGACAATTTTCCAGTTCCTCCTAGCGATAATATTCTGACGTCACTCAAACTAGTTGGTTTATTTGAATAGTGAGGAAAATGTTAGAGGCGGTGGGGGGGGGGGGGGGGGGGGGTGGGGGGGGGGGGGGGGGGGTGGGGGGGGGGGGTGAAGATGGCCGACTTGTGTAAAAAGTTAATTTTGACGATTGACAGTGACAAAATTGAAAATCTTAACCATACTGAAACTGACCATATGGTAGTATAGCTTAGAGTCCCCTGAGCAAAAATATGTTTTAAAAAATATGGTAGTCCAAGTATTAGCCAAGTTATTGAGAAAATACTAAATGTCTAAGAACGCTTGGTCGGACAGACTGTTGCTCTTGCTCGTTACACATAACGTTATTGGGGACGCTAGAAAAAAAAAGAGGCATTGTAGTAATTCAAATTCTATTGGTTGGTATAAGAGTATAGGAGTAAAAGGGGAGAGATAGGAAAAATGTAACTAAAACTAAACATCTTTTTCTATTGGCATAACTAATGCAGACGGACCAATGGACTACGAGGCACATAGTTTAATTGGAATTGTTTTGTTTTTTCAAACTAAATTCAAAAAGTTGTAGTAGTGCCTGCTTTCATTGGTCGGCTCTAATAGATATTGGCAAAAGGCATAGTGGTCTCGTGGCCATTTGACTAGAAAATTTTATTCAAACAACTACGTTGAGATCAGATGTGATAACTTGTAAAATTAACTACTAAATTCACTATCTGGACGGGGCAGAGCAAAACTGAGGCCATATTCTTTGCCAGTCAACGTTATTTGTGACATATTTCTTTGAACTAGTGAGTTTTTATTTCCTGTTACCATCCGGTGACAGGAAACCTGATGAGTGGGTGTAAAGTCTCCATTATAAAGTTTAAGCTGTCAGCTGATAGCCTGAAGGAGCTTGCGTTTGGGTGCTGATCTACATTGTCTCTACATTGATATACTGACTTATATTCGACCTACCAAGAATCCCAGGTGACACGTTATCAGCTGGGACATCTGACATTTCATCCTAAGAAACAAGTTCCTATCAAAATAAAATTGAATTATATGGGGCATGATGAAAACAACAGCTCCTCATAACAAATGACAATCACTAGCAACTATTAAAGTTTTAGTCTGTGAATACACCTACAGGAACTCTATATTAACAATATATTCATAGGACCAAGAGTCCATATTTTTAGTTAAAGCATTATATGTAAATATATTTCCTCATTTTCAAAGACCTGTCCAAAAGAGTTGGCGGGACAGGCAGATTAAATTGTATAAAGAAAAAACATTCAAATTTTAAAAGAAAACTTTAACCACCGTCTTATTCATTTTTTTATTGTGAGTTAAAGTGTATTGAGTTGATGTACCATCATCTTCATTTCACCCCTAGACACTAGAGACATCAAACACCAGCCACTAGAATCAAAATACAGACTGTGTGAGATCTAGGGAGGTAGCGTTAGGGTCCCTGATACAATATATCATCATCATCATCATCATTCTTTTTATAGTCAGGGACCTACATGTGCTTGACCTCACACAGTTACCACAGACACAACTATCTTTCTTGTTAGGTATAACATCTTAACCTCCCCAGCAAAAATTACATTTGCTACAATGTTTAAACTCAAAATATAAGGCAATTTATTTACAGCAAAGTAATTTAAAACAACAACTGTGTCTGTTAATATTAATCTAAATTGTTTCTGACTGGAAGTGTTCTGATGAAGCAATAACTCCTATGAATGGACACGCTTCTGAGGAACGACTGGTATCATCATGTCAAGAATACTGATTGATATAATAATTATGGAGAGTATGGTTAAATGAACTAACACACGCCCGTGGACAATTGGGCTTATCTTTCTTTCCAGGAACCCTGTGATGTCCTTCTCACAACCACTTTCTTCACGACTGCAACGTCTGAACAATGATTCAGAACTCTTTGGAATAAAGGCAAACAGGAAATTTTTGCCTCGATCTTGCAGCTTAAGCAGTACGTATATTTTGGTATGTGGCTCACTGATTGTTTCACGATGGAACCCTGAAATCAGAGGATTAAGGCCTCCTCAGAACATCATACACCTATCTCCATCTCTAAACAATTAAACATTATCAACAGTTTCAAGATCAGTGAAGTTACTACATAAATAGCTATCGTTCCTATCTGATTTGGTGCCCTATTCATCATCAGGTAATCTTCAAACATCCGTTTGATACATTCCTTGTCATAGAAGAAATTATAGTTAATTTTATAAAGTCATGTGCAAACACTGTGACTTGCTGAAGACGGCCAGTGGTTTTCTGGCCTACCAATTATAATAATGTCATTTTTTATTCCCAACTATGTCTTTTCATTCTCTCCCAAAGTTTAAGTACGCCTGCCTGGCTTTTACAAGAAATGATAATCTTTCCTAATAACCTTTGTGGCATAACACAAAGTGTTGAGTTTGGCGCCTTTCTGGTGTTGCCTCAACCCAACAATAATGCATACACATTCAATAATACAAATACATATCAATAATAAGGTGTACATAAATGTTTATCTTACCGCATCAATGAATTAATACCCAATTTGTAGGTTAACCGGCGATCAATGGGCACATTCAGATCGCCACTGATGCTGAACAGCGAAGGCACTGGTCATGTATTTCTTGCATCTTATGCTAACACTACTTGTGAGATTTTTTTCTTCGAGTGGCAACTACCGCTGGTTTCAAATCGTTTTTATTACTCCTATTAGTCTATTCTACCACAGCCAATCGAATTATGTTATGCCCACTAGCCTCTTTTTCTCAAAAATAAATTACACTTTCAAAAAAAAAAATTGTAACGTCCCCCCTTTAGCTACCCTTCTCAATTTCAGTATCACACTGCATAAGCTATCTTTTCAAATATGCCTCCATGCAAATCCCCCACTTACATTTTTCTCTCTCTCTCTTGCTTGTACGCGTTTTGCCTAACGCAAAACGGTTCCGTTAGATTTAAATTGTCACTACGGGTAGGAGGCAAAGCAGTGGGTTTTCCTCTCATTCAATAGCAGATACTTTTTTGGAAAAAAATATGCCATAGCAACAGCGTAACTAACGCCAAGTAGTTTTTTTTTCCAAACTCCCAACCATTCATTCCCGTTTAGTGTTAGACTAAGCAAGTCTGTGACGTCAGCTGTAGCCTGTCGTTCGAGATTTAAAAAACCAACGCTTGTCAAGGTTGCATTTTTCCGTCTCTCATTTCCCTCCTCCGTTTCTTTTATTCTCTCACTCCGTTTGAAACTAACTATGCATTTCGGTCTGTCAAAAGGCTTTTATTTATGTGGAAATTGGTATTGCGGAGAGGGAAAAAGCTAACGGTTTTGTGTATCGTTTACCATGGCGTTTCAGCTTGTTAGAACCAACACGACTGCGGGCGGTGGTGACGATGTTGAACACAACTCCCTATTTTATCTCTATAGTATTTGAATTTATAAGCAGTAATATTTTATCTATTTGATCGGGGTATCAGGGATCTTACTACATATCTCCCCACTTTAGAACATGCTTTCTGAAGCAAGTTTATAATCCGTGATACACATAGATCAAATTTGCTCACTAGGCTTTTTGAATATCCTGATTTTCGTCAAACGGGTGCCTACTCAAGAAATCTGCCCCCACATTTTGCGAACCAGGAATGTATTCAATAGTAAACGAATAAGGTTGGATGAGCAACGACCACCTTAATAAACGAGCATTTCCATGTTTGGCCTGTGCCAAAAATACTAACGGCTGGTGATCTGTTTGTACCACGAATGTTCTACTATAAAGATAGATCTGGAACTTCTTTATAGCCCAGACTAAAGCCAAACATTCTTTTTCACTTGTTGAATAGTTTTGTTCCGCTTTGTTTAATTTGCGGCTAGCATAAGCAGCTGGGTTCAATTCCCCATTTGGTGAAGTGGACCTTTGTAACAATGTGGCCCCTAATCCCACATTACTTGCGTCCGTTCTTACCACAAACTCCTGACTCAAATCAGGTAATTTCAATATAGGCTTGCTGGTGAGTTTTTCCTTCAACTCATTGCATGCCAATTCGCACTGTGCCGACCAATTAATTTTATCAGGTTGTCCCTTACGCGTTAAATCCGTCAGAGGAGCACATATTGAGTTAAAATTTTTAATATACTTTTGGTAAAACCCACACAATGATACAAAGGATCGCACATCCTTCTTAGTCTGGGGTCTCGGTGCTCTCTGCAATTTCTCCAGGTTCTTGGGGTCAGGGGTCATGCCACCCTGATGTACCGTATGTCCCAAGAATTCCAACTCTTTGCATCCAATACAACATTTTGTTGGTCTAGCAGTCAAGTTTGCCTCTCTGAGTCTATCGAATAGCATATTCAAAGAGTTAACGTATTCTTCAAATGTTTCAGTAGCGATGAGGATATCATCCATGAAATTCGTAATGCATGGATTTTTCAGTGGATCCAACAATTTTCGCATCATCCTAGAAAACACACTCGGGGTATTTTTCAACCCAAACGGCAACATGTTGAACTCATAATGGCCTTCCGAGGCGCTAAATGCTAGATAAGGTCGAACCTCATGCTTTACTGGAATCTGATAATAGCCTTTGCTAAGAGCCACCTTAGAAAAATATTTTGCCTTGTTCAGCCTGGCAAATAGTTGATTTGTATCAGGTAATTGATCCACCTGACTTTCTGTGACAGCATTCAGTTTCCTGTAATCTATACACAGTCTATGTTCCCCAGATGGTTTCCTCAACAAAAGCACACTAGAGCTATAAGGAGATTCACTGTGAGAAATAATCCCTTCTTTTAACAGGTAATCTATCTCCTCTTTCAAAGCTTTTTCTTTTGCGAATGGGATAGTATAGGCTCTCATACAGATGGGTGTTGGGTCTACTAGTTTCATATCATATTCCAACAAGTTGGTGTGCCCCGGTTTGTCAGTTAACACGTCCGTATGATCTTCCAGAACCTTTTGAATCCGCTCCCTCTGATTTTTCGTCAAGTGTTTACTGACTTTGACCTGTGCAGGTGTTTCACAGGGTTTTAAGGGGTATTCTTGAGAGGCGAGTGGTTCGTTTTTCATCTCCGTTGCGACAGCCAAGGTCATTAAATGTGTCCCTTCCTGGTTTTGTCTATCCAGATACTTCTTTAGGAGGTTCACATGATAGATTTTTTCTTTCCCTTTCTTATCTATTTTATAATTAGTTCTAGACACCTTTTCTAGAACTGTGTATGGACCTTGCCATCCGATATGCAATTTGTTGCAGCTGCCGGGTAGTAGAAGAAGCACCTTCTCCCCCCACAGCTAGCTGCCTATCCTTCGCTTTCTTATTATAGTATGCAGCATGCTTCTTCCTGACTTGTCTTAGATTATCATTTGCGAGTTTCCAGCCAGTTTTCAGACGAGTGGTCAGCTCGTTCACATACTGATATGATGAGGCAACAGTCTCTTCTGCCTTCTCATCTGTCCACGTCTTCAATGAGGCTTCCAATGGACCTTTGATGGGTCTGTTAATTTTTGTTGGCTATTTGGCAGACCACTTTTTCATGGCACCGGTAATTATCATGTAACTGGAAGTATGGTGGTGGTGATCTTCCTCTCTTTTCTTTGTAATCACACACGAACAGTCCACTACCAATTCTTTTCCTGGGGTTTTCCCGCAGTTTCAGTTTCGAATTTAGAGGGCTTCCCTCTCTTTTATTTTCATCCAGTTCTCGGAATTCCGACCAAGGGATTGTCGGGCGAGACTGGGTTGAGGTTACTTTTTGTATCTTACGCATAGTGGCCATTTTCTCTGGTTTAGTTGAAGACTGTGTGTGAAAAGGAGTCCTCCTATCCACCGTGTCTACTTTATTATATTTATTTGTCTTTTTATTTTCAGGCCTGTTTTCACCGTAGTGTTTTTGTAAGTCCTGATTATTTTCCCCACGTGTGGGATTTCCCTTGTGACATTGGTCGCAGGCCTCCACAAATTCTGCAATGTCAGCAGCTACGCCTGGCCAATACAATTTTTGAGATACTTTTTGACAGGTGGTACCATTTTTCTCATGTCCACCGTCTGATCCCACATGTGATCTTTTTATCACTTTCTCCCTATATGAAGTGGGAAGGACCAGCTGTCCGTGACCAGTGGAACTAGTTCCAGCCTTCCTATAGATCAGTTTATTCTTCATATAGTAGTCTCCTTTGTTAGGAGGTGTATGGCATTTAGGCAATTTCTTAAAACACGACTTGAGTTACCTATCCTCAGCCTGTGCCTTCCTCATCTCCTCTGGATGAGTATTTATTGGATTTTCTTCCTCCTTCCTTGACTGTGACCTGGTCTGTACTGTTGCCATGATCACAGGTCTTTTGGGATTTCCCAAGAAGACGTACCTACACCCCAATATCAGAGGGTAGTTTGGTTCGTTTATCACTGCTGCTCTAATCACTCCTTCCACATAGCGAGTTTTTACACTTATTCTGGCAATGGGAAGTTGCTACGTCCTTGGTTGCCCCTTGGATCTCCACTGTTTCCGTGGTGTATTGATCTGGGTGCACCAGGTGAGAGCTCACGACTGAGTCAAAATCCAATCCTGTATCATAAAGGCACCTAATGGTGGCCCCATTGCATACAACATCTTCACACACTGGGGGGTGATAAGGTTCCTGCTGTCAAGTAGGTTTGTCCTTTAATCCCTTGTTCCCCGTTTTCATAGCAGCGAAGTGAGGAGGTTTCTTTTTACAGTCTTTGGTGTCATGCGTGTCCCTCTTACACCATTTCCTTTCTTGGTTGAAAGGTTTTCTTTCATTGAATTGCGGGTTCCTATCACGTTGGTCATACCTTGGCCTATCATAGTTGGGTTTACCTTTGTTATATTTGTCCTTATTTTCAAATTTATTTTGGGTTTGGTTTTGGGGGCCTTTATTATGGTCTAATTGCTTCTTCTTCATGCCTGCTATCTCAGACTGGGCTGCCTGATATCGTTCAGCCACATTTAGGATATCCCCCAGTCTCTCAGCACCCTGTTCCGTGAGAAATTTTCTCAGGTCTGGAGCCATGGACTCTCTCAACTGCTCCATCATAATCATTTCCTTTAAATCTTGGGTTTTCCCCAGAGCAGTCCATTTCTCCAAGTATGTATCTAGGCGTGCAGAGAACTGGTGGTAAGTCTCCCCAGTAAGTAGTTTAGCATTTCTAAATTTTTTTCGGTAAAATTCACTATTCTTTTCATACCTAATCAGGAGAGCCTGTTTTAGAATGTCATAGTCTTCCTGATTTTCCTTACTCAACTTAGAATATACCTCATACGAGATTCCCCGAAGCCCCTGGGATACTTTCAGACTCCAATTTTCTTTTTCCAACCCATAAGTAGTAGCTAGTGTCTCAAATCTGCTTAAAAATGACTATGTCATCATCTTTTTCGATAAAAGGGTCCACATGAAAACTCATGGCTGAGTTTGAGGCCACCTGGCTTGCAGCAGAGTCGGAGGTGGATGGGCTGTTACCATTTTCAGGAGCATGGCCTTGCAACTCTAACTCACTTAGTCGTAGCTCATGTTCCCTCTGTAATTGTTTATCTTCGGCTTCTCTTTCTGCCTCTAATCTCTTTTCTTCTCTTTCAGCCTCTAATCTCTTTTCTTCTCTTTCAGCCTCTAATCTATTTTCTTCTCTTTCAGCCTCTAATCTCTTTTCTTCTCTCTCAGCCTCTAATCTCTTTTCTTCTTTGGCAGCCTCAGCCTCCAATCTCTTTGCCTCAGCCTCCAATCTCTTCTCCTACAACTGCAACCTTTTTATTTCAGCCTCCCTATCAGCTTCTAACTTCTTAGCTTCCCTAGCATCTTCTAATAAAATTCTTTTTTCCTCTGCTAATCTTCTATCTTCTTGTTCAATAAATTTGTCACACTCTTCTGTTACATATGCAATCAGACCTTGCCCCTCCATTCCCATTTCCTTCACAGCCTGCACAGCAGCAGATCTGAATTTGGCCAAGTCTGCCATCTTGTTGTTAATACCAAATATGATTAACTAATCAAAATAACTAACAAATATTTCTAATAACACATTAACAATGGGCAGTGATAGTTCACCTAACTCTCCACACTTATTTACTTTTACAATTTTGAAATCCCGGAGCGAGCGTCCCAATATATGTGGTGGGTTTAGATGTTAAATGGTTAAGTATTAATTGTCTACAGATGTGAGGTCAGCTATGCAAGCCCCTGAGTCTAATTGTTGATGAAGTTGTTCTCAGGGTGCCTGTCTGCTACCACCCTACGACCTCAATCTGCTATATATTTTGAACCTAATTATATGTTATGGTGTCTGGATGTTATCTGGCTAGGTGTCTAGGGTAATATGCAATGTAATATTAATAAAATGACAACATCTACACCTATAACTTAATGAACAAGTAATTAAACAAGTCACTGGGTAAATTTTGAATGATGATATTTTTTACAATTTTTTTTTCCTGTATCTCAATTGCTGGGATACAGGAATGTTTAAACTCAAAATATAAGGCAATTTATTTACAGCAAAGTAATTTAAAATAACAACTGTGTCTGTTAATATTAATCTAAATTGTTTCTGACTGGAAGTGTTCTGATGAAGCAATAACTCCTATGAATGGACACGCTTCTGAGGAACGACTGGTATCATCATGTCAAGAATACTGATTGATATAATAATTATGGAGAGTATGGTTAAATGAACTAACACACGCCCGTGGACAATTGGGCTTATCTTTCTTTCCAGGAACCCTGTGATGTCCTTCTCACAACCACTTTCTTCACGACTGCAACATCTGAACAATGATTCAGAACTCTTTGGAATAAAGGCAAACAGGAAATTTTTGCCTCGATCTTGCAGCTTAAGCAGTACGTATATTTTGGTATGTGGCTCACTGATTGTTTCACGATGGAACCCTGAAATCAGAGGATTAAGGCCTCCTCAGAACATCATACACCTATCTCCATCTCTAAACAATTAAACATTATCAACAGTTTCAAGATCAGTGAAGTTACTACATAAATAGCTATCGTTCCTATCTGATTTGGTGCCCTATTCATCATCAGGTAATCTTCAAACATCCGTTTGATACATTCCTTGTCATAGAAGAAATTATAGTTAATTTTATAAAGTCATGTGTAAACACTGTGACTTGCTGAAGACGGCCAGTGGTTTTCTGGCCTACCAATTATAATAATGTCATTTTTTATTCCCAACTATGTCTTTTCATTCTCTCCCAAAGTTTAAGTAAGCCTGCCTGACTTTTACAAGAAATGATAATCTTTCCTAATAACCTTTGTGGCATAACACAAAGTGTTGAGTTTGGCGCCTTTCTGGTGTTGCCTCTACCCATCAATAATGCATACACATTCAATTATACAAATACGTATCAATAATAAGGTGTACATAAATGTTTGTCTTACCGCATCAATGAATTAATACACAATTTGTAGGTTAACCGGCGATCAATGGGCACATTCAGATCGCCACTGATGCTGAACAGCGAAGGCACTGGTCATGTATTTCTTGCATCTGATGCTAACACTACTTGTGAGATTTTTTTCTTCGAGTGGCAACTACCGCTGGTTTCAAATCGTTTTTATTACTCCTATTAGTCTATTCTACCACAGCCAATCGAATTATGTTATGCCCACTAGCCTCTTTTTCTCAAAAATAAATTACACTTTCAAAAAAAAAAAATTGTAACGTCCCCCCTTTAGCTACCCTTCTCAATTTCAGTATCACACTGCATAAACTATCTTTTCAAATATGCCTCCATGCAAATCCCCCACTTACATTTTTCTCTCTCTCTTGCTTGTACGCGTTTTGCCTAACGCAAAACGGTTCCGTTAGATTTAAATTGTCACTACGGGTAGGAGGCAAAGCGGTGGGTTTTCCTCTCATTCAATAGCAGATACTTTTTTGGAAAAAAATATGCCATAGCAACAGCGTAACTAACGCCAAGTAGTTTTTTTTTCCAAACTCCCAACCATTCATTCCCGTTTAGTGTTAGACTAAGCAAGTCTGTGACGTCAGCTGTAGCCTGTCGTTCGAGATTTAAAAAACCAACGCTTGTCAAGGTTGCATTTTTCCGTCTCTCATTTCCCTCCTCCGTTTCTTTTATTCTCTCACTCCGTTTGAAACTAACTATGCATTTCGGTCTGTCAAAAGGCTTTTATTTATGTGGAAACTGGTATTGCGGAGAGGGGAAAAGCTAACAGTTTTGTGTATCGTTTACCATGGCGTTTCGGCTTGTTAGAACCAATACGACTGCGGGCGGTGGTGACGATGTTGAACACATAACAAGTGAAAATGTGAAAAGGGTGATAAATCAAATCAAATCAATATTGCAAATAAAATGAGTTGTGTACCGTTATAAAAAAAACGGATTGAAAAAAAAATGAACTAAAAATCAGATTAACTCAAAAACGTGAATAAACAACACATTCTAACAGTATACTAATTGCATAAGAATCTAAATAGTATACCAATAAATTCTAAAATTATAAGTTATTCTTATAATCTAATGCGTATATCTGTGTCTATTGAGCACGTTCGTTTGAAATGTGAATAAAAAACACAATAGTCGATGAAAACTAGTGTCCTAAACCATATAATTAGTAGTTCTTGCAGAGTTTCAGAGAACAAAGCTAGAAGAAAAACGGAAAAGCTGGAGAACTAAAACGGCATCGCTGAACCTTGAGAAAGACGGCAGGAAACTTTGGAGATTAGTCAAGTCTCTAAATGAAGAGCGTTCCTCACCTAGGCAGACTATCACATTGGATGAAGGTGGCAAACTTTTCAGAGGAAAACAAGCTGCAGACCTGTTTGCTAGAAGATGAAGTTCAGAAAGCAACTTACCCATTAACATAGACCATCAGAGAGAGAGAGATAAGAAAAGAAATACTGGCAACCATGGGACAGACAGATACTCCTGCCCCAATGAGGGAACCCATCACACTAGGAGAACTACAGAACGCTATTTCCAAGCTTAAGTTTCAAAAGTCACCCGCCCCAGACAAAATCAGCAACGAAATGCTAGTAAATCTGAGCTCAGCAGCAAAGACAAAACTGCTTGAGATATTCAACCACAGCTGGTTGAAAGGAACGGTACCCCAAGTATGGAGAGAAGCCATCACAATACCCATACTAAAGAAAGGGAAATGTAAGACCGAGGCTGCAAGTTACCGGCCAATCAGTCTCACAAGCTGTGTTGTGAAGACTATGGAGCGAATAGTCAACCACAGATTGAAATGGTATTTAGAGTCTGAGCAGATCCTGGTGCCGGAACAAGCTGGATTTAGAGAATGCTACAGTATAGAAGACCAAGTTACTTACTTGTCTCAAGCAATAGAAGATGCCTTCCAGGAGAAGAAAAAAGGTCCTAACGATCTGGGTCGACTTCAAGCAGGCCTTTGACAAGGTGTGGAAAGATGGCCTTATTGCAAAACTTAGGAGAAGTGGAATCCAAGGCAACATGATGAAATGGATCCAGTCATACTTGCATAACAGGAGAACTAGAGTCACTCTTGACGGTCTGCAGAGCAGAAAAGTGTTGCTCCATCAGGGGGTACCTCAAGGAGGAGTAATTTCCCCAACACTCTTCCTTGTTTACATCAATGACCTGGTGAAAGATCTCCCTGCAGGAGTTAAAGCTGCCTTATATGCAGATGACCTAGTACTCTGGTGCGCTGATGAAAATGTCACCACAGCAAATTATAGAATGCAGCGGGCAGCAGACATGCTAGTGTCATGGGCAGAGAAATGGCTTATCACAATAAACACAGACAAAACCTCCACAACACTGTTCTCCCTCGCCCCCAAGGACAATGCAGCTAACATACACCTAGGGACAACCGTGATCAAGGAAGAAAGCTACCCCAACTACCTTTGGGTGACATTTGACCAAAGGCTTACATGGAATAAGCATATTGAAAATGCAGAAGGAAAGGCCCGAAGACGACTACGCATACTCAGAAAATTAGCAGGTACCAACTGGGGAGCAAATGAACGAAATCTAAAGAAGGTTTATAATGGAGTAATAAGACCACACCAACGGGCTGATCACCCGTTTGCCAGTCACTTCGATTACGGAAACAACAGCAAATGGATTGATTTGCCGTTGCCCTAAAGACGCCAATAGGCGTGATGGGAAACAATGGCAAAGAAAACTTATCTGCTGTTGCCCTAAGACGCCACTAGGCGTAATGGCCACTGACTGCTTTGACGGTCGGTGGCTAAGGACGGAAGAAGAAGAAGAAGAATAAGACCACACTTAGAGTTTAGCTCAGCAGCATGGTCATCAGCTGCTAACTCACATCTGCAGTCTTTGGACAAGGTGCAAATTCAAGCTCTCAGGCTCATTACAGGAGCCATGAAAACTACACCAATATCAGAGATGCAGAAGGTTGCTGGATTACAGACATTGTCCCATAGAAGAGACACAAAAACCATGATCCAGATGGAAAAGTACAACAGTATGCCAACGCACCCAATGAAGGCAAGACTAGATGATCTGGCATTGGGACGTCTAAAGCGTAGCAGCTTTGTGCATCGGGGAAAAAGACTTAAAAAACAGCATCAAGAAGACCTATCCATGAAGACAACACCACTGAAGCCCACCCTATACCCTGTACCATGGGAGTAGGCCAGCAATGCCCTCCAAATTAATACATCAGTCAGTGGTCTCACAAGTGGATGTGAGTATAATGATCTGCAAAAACGAACTGCTACATTGAGTATGATCCAAGAAAGCTATCCCGATCAATCATGGATACATGCCTATACAGATGGATCAGCAACTAATGCTGTTAGGAATGGAGGTGCCGGTATCTTTATCTCATATCCGGACAACCACTATGAGACTAGGCACATTCCCACTGGTAAATTCTGTTCCAACTATACAGCTGAGGTTCAAGCTCTAGAGCAGGCTGCAAGTGTGATTTATAACACCAACTCTGACTGCCACCAGGTAGTCATCCTCACAGATGCACTGTCTGTCCTGCAAGCTCTCAAGGGTGGTAAACTCCCGCATGTGAGAAATGAACTAAACAAGGTAGCTGCCAAAAAGAGAACCATACTTCAGTGGGTACCATCTCATTGTGGTGTACCCGGAAATGAAAAGGCAGATAAACTTGCAAAAAAGGGAGGAGAATGTGAACAAGAAGATAATGAAGTCACATACTTTGAGAAAAAGAGAGCTATCCAGACTATCAGAAGAGAACAGAACCAACCCAAAGACGACTTTCACACTCTCGACTGGCAGGGACAGATAACTATTTTTCGACTCAGGACAGGGCATAACAAACTGAATAAACACATGCACAAGCTACGATTGTCTGCTTCACCACTGTGCACTTGTGGATTAAACGAACAAACTGCTGAGCATGTTCTACAGGATTGTCCTCTGTATGACCAGTTAAGAAAGATATACTGTCCCAATGACTCAACACTAAACTCAAATCTATATGGAGCTAAAGAGGAACTTCAAACAACAGTCGAATTCATCATGAGAACTCGTCTGACGGTGTAAACATCAAAGATGCGATCGCAAGAAGAAGAAGAAGAAGTAGTTCTTGGTGTAGTCACGATGTATAACGTAAGTCACAAAAGTTC
Organism: Oreohelix idahoensis; assembly: GCA_024509875.1. NCBI lineage: Eukaryota > Metazoa > Mollusca > Gastropoda > Stylommatophora > Oreohelicidae > Oreohelix > Oreohelix idahoensis. The sequence goes on from JAMPIV010019678.1 coordinate 213,373, forward strand.
TGTAACAGCATAAGTGAAAACTTTTCAAGATTTTGCTCTTGAGTGCTGTAAAAGCACACTGATCAGTTTCTACTACAAAGTGAGCACCTAGTAGGAAACGTTGTAACTTCAGAATGGACCATACACGTGCTAGCAACTCACGATCCACATCGGAGTAGTGTCGTTCTGTTTCATTCAACTTGCGGGACACGTAATGAACTGGGTGGACTGTTCCTGAGTAGCTCTGCATGAGTGACGCACCGATTCCCATTTTCGAAGCATCTGTGCGAACCAGAAAAGGAATGTTTTTGTTTGGGAGTCGTAAAATAGGAGCAGAGGAAAACAAAAATTTAATCTTATCTAAAGTGGCCTGGCACTCTTGTGACCACTGAACTTTGTTTGGCGACCCTTTCTTTAACAAACTAGAAAGAGTGGCAGTGATAGTCGACAAGTTAGATATGAAGCGATTAACGATATGGGATGACAGAATTGTCTGCGTAAGGCAACAGAGTGATATGTAACTCGTTTTGAGAACAATGCAGTGCATAAAATACAGGTACAAGAAACAGTACGAAATAATCAGCTGAATGTGCGAAATGACATACATACAAGTCGTGAACATACAAATTATACCGACGTCAAAAGGAAAATTAATAAGGGTGTAATGATGACTGACTCTGAGTCGTCGTGTATGATAAAGGAAACGCAGATGACACCGGCATATCTCTAAAAGGTTGAACTAATGTCTTAGCCTGGATTCTGATCAATGAAAGAAACATTTGATATGCAATAAAGACGCAAAAACGACATGAATGAATTTGGACACGCGTCCAATTTGAAAAGTAAAGCAGTGAGTACGACAAAGAGTCATGGACCAAGAAGATACTGAGCGAATCGGCCCAATAAGAAAGGTAAATATACCCACAAGATATATAAATGCACGAAGAACAAAGTCCGTACATTTGGCTAATAAACCAACAGTCATTGCATAAGAGCAGTTACAAACAACGTGACTGGATGTAGGTTCAGCCGTGGTAATAAAGTTGGCGTGTTTGTCAGACAATACAGAGGGATCTTCCTCCATAATTGTACTCAAAGAAGAACCATAGTTTAAGCAACGACGAACAGAAGTATGTTGTCCTGGGCTCAAAGAAGTACCAATACTGGTATAATGAACATCAGTATTATTAGTACCACAATATCCCACCACATTAGCAGAATGTATCTGGGGATAAGGTTGTGCCATAGTCGTAAATATATAAGCAGTAAGTTGATGTTGCTGTTCCTATTCAGCAATCTGTTCTGGTGTACATTCTTTGAAACCGTGTATTCGCCCGACAATCAAATCGGCGATAGGATTTCGGAGCATACAAACTTTTATACGCCCCATAAAAAATGGAGTGGCGACATGTACGATGGCAGTTGGGAAAGTTTCCACTGTGCCCCCGAACGTTACACATTTTACAGAATCACCTGTAGCACACTACGGGTGTATCAGTGACTGCCTGACTCCGACGGTCGTGCAGCCTGAGTCTTTTAATACATTCACTGGAATGTCATTTACCAAACCCTTGTGTAATAGTAGAGAGTCGGTACCATCATGGGCCGTCAATGCTGGAAGGGTAGGAACAGGATGGCCGCATCTCAAGGTTGAAACTGTGCCGTGCTGAAATAATGTAGTGCAATCTGGGCACTGTGCTGCACGATTAAAGTCAAAAGAGCAAGAAGCAGCGACGTTATTAGCATCATCGTTACCCTGTTTTGAATCAACATTGGGCTCAAGTTGAGCTGAGTTTGCATGTCTATGAGATCTACCATTACTTGGAAATTTACTTCTATACCGCGATCGATCAAAATTTTGTTCATCATTGAAACCATGATTTTGATTATATTTCCAGTTATGAAAGTTGCGTGATCTGTTTTCACTTTAACCCTGATGTCTATTACCTGAATTTCGCATGCCATTATAAGTATTACTGAAATGTCTCCAGTTATTGTTAAAGTTCATATGTCTTTTATTACTTGAATTATTTTTACGAAAATGTTGAGACCCGTGGAAGTGTTTCCACTCTCTTAGCGCAAACGAATTGTTACGTAATTGGCTCCCTTGATGTGAACCGTAGTTATGGTTATATCCCTTACCAAAGTTACGATCAACACTATGTGATCTGGGACGTATGGTGTTTTTATTGTAAGACATAGCTGATGCTACCGGTAAAGCTTCTCATGTTAGAATTACCAACGACTATGTTTGGATGGGCAGTTAGAAACGGATGATCAATTTGTTCAGTCGCATCCAAGTTTACTGGTTTGCATTCATGCAAGAACGAGAGAAATAAAGGGTTAACTGAGGACAATACCTTGTCCCTGAGCATCAAATCCATAAGTGCATCATACTTGTGATCTATAGCAGCAAGTTCGATCCAACGATTAAATGTAAGCTTAATAGTTGCAATAAACTCAAGAGAAGTCCTTGCCATTCTCTGGAAGAATGTTCTTGAAGCGGAGCCTATATCCGTCTTCATCCAGTTGATATTTTCTGAGCAATATACTACGAGCAGCGGTGTAATCATTTTTGCTGGGACCTTCTAAAATACTCACAGCTGTCAATGCTTCACCTGTAAGCAATTCCATAAGCTTACTGCAGTATTCTGATTTATCTAATTTATGTGATTCGCATACAGTTTAGAATCTATTTAAAAAAAATTGTACATTGTCGACTCCGGGCTTAAATGTCGGTAATCTTATCTTAAAAGAACTAGAATGGTTCTTGTGTGGAGCTGTCTGAGTCTCAGAAGCATTTGGTTTACCATTGCCATTCATGAGCTTGATTTGTTCAAGTTCTAAAGTTAACATCCCTTATTCATGTAATCTTCGATTTTCATTTTCAGTAGCCTCTAGTTGCATTTGCAATTTTCTTTCTTCGGCTTCCATTTGTAGTTGCATTCTTTTATTTTCTTTTGCATCCATTTGACGTTTCTGCATTTCAGATTCTATCTGAATTTTCTTTTCTTCTGCGTCCATCTGACATTTGTGTAATTCAAATTCACAGGCCTTCGCATATTCCTTGGTCGCGAAAAGTTTCAACTCATCCGAGTCCATTCCAAGCGCTTTCCCTTGCATGATAAAATAATCTAATGTCGACATTTTGTCTAGCTATTTGAGCTACAAACGTATTTAGTCAAATACGTATATATATATATATATATATATATATATATATATATATATATATATATATATATATATATATATATATATATATATATATATATATATATATATATATATATATATATATATGATAAGGTGGGCGAGAAGATGATGATGATGTTGTTGTGATATTTGATCACTCTCTTTTCACACTCGCAACCGACCCGATTCAACAATAAAACTCTGATTCTTGAGGCAGGGGCTGTATTTATTTGTACAACCCATTCAGTGACTAAGAGCACACTGAAGCAAACATTAAACAAATAAACCAACAAACCAAACACCAAACAAACAAACACCCAGCTAGTGCTCAGTTGCTAACACTGAAACGCAAACAAAGCACGGGCTAGTTAAAATCATAGTTAAATAATGATACTCTCACCCGCCAAACAGTCCTTCCACGCCACTTGACACCCTCAACTATCATACACGCACACACTCATGCGTGTCGTCCAATGCGACTAGTAAGGTGTTGTGCATGAGGCTGGCAATCTCACCGTGTAACATCGGTTGCTACCAAAACCACTACTGCAAGAGCACACACTCAGCTATCACACACACACTCATGCATGTCGTCCAATGAGACTAGTATGGTGTTGTGCATGAGGCTGGCAATCTCCCCATGTAACACAGATTGCTACCGAAACTACTACAGCACGAGCATCTGAATGCTTCATACGGAGGCAAACCACACTGGTGGCCCCATGCTCCCTCAGGAGCGGAGAAGAGAAATATATATCTCCAAGTGAGCCCACGTGCTCTCACAAACCATCCTTCACATAACCATAATTAAATAAATATGTATCAAATAGAATTAAACAATATGTACAACCAATACTCTCCTTAATGGGCATAAACCACTACCTCGCAACTGATCCATCTCAATATTCATTACTGCATTCTGAACATGTCGTAAGTGACGACTGGTGCGCCTGGTAACAAGCGTGTCGTATATGACCCCTGATGAGATTGGGAACACATCACATGAAACACATCGTTACCGTCACCGAAACAACCACAGCAATAGCATCAAAATGCTTATTGTGGGCCTGTAATTGACACCAGCTGCATTGGTGTTTCCATGCTCCGCCGGGAGCAGCCAGAGAAACACATGTCTCAACAAAGGAGTGGCCTCGCGCTCTCCATAAATCTAAATACATATCCTCACCTCACTCAAAGTAACCCACTAAAGATATACAGTAGAAATATCAATAATCGTGAAATACACTCAATTACTCTTACATTAAAGAATAAAATATAATTATTCTTGACTTTAACAACTAGAACTAAAGTCATCACCACGTGGCCCCCCGGCTGCCATCTTCCCAACTAGTAAATATTATCTAAATTAAAGTAATAAATCGCTTCTCTGCCTGGTTTCATGTATGAAATACTTTCATACTATATTTGCCTTCCTGGTGAATGAAATAATTGCTACTAAAACTCTCACACCTGTGATTTTGACTTACACTATTAAAATCAATCCACGCATATTATTTTCAATCATTTATACTTCAAGACTAAATTATCAGGTCCTGGAAACACATCAATCTATTTATTTCACTAAACATTAAAACAGCCACGCTCAATATCATTTCAGAATTATAGAACACTAATGCTATTCTAAATTAACTCACGTGCTCAAGGCATTTACAGCTTAACTCTGGTGTCTAACTTCGTTTCTCTCTCGTCTGGGCGGCTCTTGAAAGAATAGAATCTTTCGAAGGCTTACATTCTCTTTATATAAGCCCTATGGCGAATCACTCAACTTAGTCCGCGCGTGCAGTAATTGCGCCACGCAAATAACACTCGCCTTTATTGCTCTATTAGGCACTAAAACACACAAGTATGGCCCATAACTATCAATTATACCACATGACTATCAAATATAACACACAATTATAGTTTAGGCTTTATTGTGGCCTAAACTAATATATCTTCTATCTCGTTAGACTTTTCACATCCCAGCAATGCTTGCTCGCGCCGTCACATGGGCTGACCGAAAATATATGGGCGATAAATATGCCAAGAAACAGGAAGGGGGCGGGCGTCTTTACGGCCCTATCATATATATATATATATATATATATATATATATATATATATATATATATATATATATATATATATATATATATATATATATATATATATATATATATATATATATATATATATACGAGGGGCGTTCAGAAAGTTTTTCTCAGTTAATAATAAAGATAGAAGCATGAAATTTTGCACACTTCAAATATGGCATGTGCCAATTTTGTGCACCAAATTGCACCGCAAGCGGCCAAATAATACGGCTGCCATAAACCGTTGAAATACAACGGGCTGATCACCCGTTTGCCAGTCACTTCGATTACGGAAACAACAGCAAATGGGTTGATTTGCCGTTGCCCTAAAGACGCCATTAGGCGTGATGGGAAATAATGGCAAATAAAACCTATCTGCTGTTGCCCTAAGACGCCACTAGATGTAATGGCCACTGACTGCTTTGACGGTCGGTGGCTAAGGACGGAAGAAGAAGAAGAAGAAACCGTTGAAATGGAGTGTGTTAGCAACTTGCGTTATAAGCAGCGAATTGTGATAGAATTTCTCGTTGCAGAGAAGGAAACTGTTGTGAATATTCACAAGCGTCTTTGTGATGTGTATGGAAGTTTTGCAGTCGACATGAGTAGTCAGTCGCTGGGTTCAGAGAATCAAAGAATCAGGAAGTGGAGATACGGAGTTGCTTGATCGGCCGCGCTGTGGACGTCCTGCCACAGCCACCAACGCAGAAATGTTGAAATGCGCTGAGGGCATTATTCTTACTGATAGGCGAATCACTACTCAACAGTTGGCCTTACAGCTGTCAGTCAGCATTGGTAGTGCAAATGCAGTTATATAAACTCTCGGATTTTCTAAGGTTTGCACAAGATGGGTTCCTCAAAGTCCCACAAATGACCACCGATTGCAAAGGAAATCAATTTCTTCTGAATTGTTGGAGAGAATTACAGGCGACGAAACCTGGGCACATCATTTTAAACCTGAGATAAAAAGACAGTCAATGGAGTGGCATCATCCGCAATCACCAAGAAGAAAGAAATTCAAGACAATTCCTTCAGCTGGAAAGGTCATGATCACTGTCTTTTGGGACATTGAAGGTGTGATTATTGTGGACGTAATGCCAAGAGGAGAGACAATCAATTCGCAAGCTTACATTAAGACATTGAAAAAACTCAATCAACGTTTTTGCAGAGTTCGGCCGCACAAGAATCCAGCAGACCTGCTTCTCCTTCACGACAATGCGCGCCCTCACACAAATCTGGCAACACGGGAAGCAATCACCAAATTGGGTTGGACTGTACTAGCCCATCCATCCTATAGTCCCGATTTGGACCATCTGATTTTCATCTATTTGGTCCACTTAAAGATGCACTCCGTGGGACAAGGTTTGAAGATGATGAAGGAGTGATTCATGCAGCGAAGAAATGGCTACATGATCAAGACAAAATCTGGTACGGGCTAGGAATACATGCACTTGTTTCGCGCTGGCATAAAGCCGTACAAGTTGATGGGGATTATGTTGAATAATACCGATGTTTACATGACATATCCATGTATATTGTGTATAAATTTCAGGCTTTTTTAGTAAACAGCTCCTGGGAAAAACGATCAAAAAGAATTACTTTCTGAACGCCCCTCGTATATATATATATATATATATATATATATATATATATATATATATATATATATATATATATATATATATATATATATATATATATATATATATATATATATATATATATATATATATATATATATATATATATATATTGTACAATGTGTACCACCTAATTAATGTGCGACAAGTTCTTTTCCACCGAACCTATGTTAAATTCCTCTTAATTTTAGGAATGCTAATATTTCAATATAAGTAATTATCAATCAATAAATCATGCATTAAAAAGAAAAAATAATTAATAGAGCATATAAGACAGGCAGTATATGATGAAGACACTGAGAACAGCTGATAAGAAGACGAAATACCAAAGTACAAATGAAAACGTTCGCAGAATCAACTAAAAAAATAAAGCAGAATTAAAGTAAAAAGGTATTGCAAAATGCAATGAGCCTGCGAAAAGAAAAATTAACGAGACAAGTGACTGCACAATGTATAGACAAACAATTTTTATAAAAATAAGCAGTAGTAATAGGTATAAGTAAATAAATTAAGGGGCTGCAGTAAAACTGGTAAGGAATATAAGTTTATAAACTAATAAAACGGTATTTAATCAGTTTTACTAATAACAGTTCACATGAGACAAGGGACGTTTCGGGTTTTACCCTTCGTCAGCCACAAACAGGTGACAAAGACAAAAATTACATATAGGTACTACAAAACTATACGATGATGAGAAACAAACAACAAATGGGCGATCGTAAAATCTAAAAGAAAAGAAATACTGAAACAAGAAAGTAAATAATCCAACGAAACGAAAAAAAGAAGAATAAACAAAACTGTGGAACTAGTTAAAGTTAGCTTAGCTCGATGCAAATAATCCGTGGAAGAAAGCGGTAGTCTCTTGTCACAGGATTAGCAAGGAAGTGACGTGCGATAGCGACAAAACAAGAGATATAAAAAGATACGAAACGAACCAAAGCAAAAACACAAGAAGATAGATCATAAAGACAACGAATAAAGAATGAAAAAGAGAAAAGAATTTATGCAAAATGATGTTGTATATTTAAACCGCCGGGAGCTAGAACGCCCATTTTAAAAATAAGGCGGTTCTCCAACGAAAAGCGAGTCTTGTCATTACCGGCACATGAACGCAGGGCAGTGACATGTATATCGGAATTACCTGAATGGTCCGGACTACGTCTACTGACTTCTTTGTGCCCGGCAGCGTTCCCTCTTATTCGCACTATAATCCATGACACGAATAGGGAGCTGTATACTCGTTTGTGCACGCATAAAAAAGAGAAATTGCGCCGCCTCCGTCCGCAACCTCCTTTAGGGTCCTCTATTCAGTCTTCTACCCAAGCTAAAGTTATTTGCATTCCTCCAGATTTGCATCTGTCTCCTGATGAATTGTCTGTCCTGAGCAAAGGTCTTAAGTTTGTTCCTCTTCGTTCTAATTTTGACAAATATTCTCTGCTTCAGGATGTTCACAGCTTCCATCGCCGCATGCGTCTCAAATATTACCATCGTAATGGTAATGATTCTACCAGGGTTTCTGATACTGATGATATCTTTCGTCGTTTCGGCAAACGTAAACTAGACTGGACTCCAGCTCCAGGAGCTTCTCGTGCTCTGGATTTATATATTGCCAATACTTTACATGACATTGACCAGCTCAATCTACGCCGTCTCCGTCGATCTAACCTCACGTCTTCTGAATGGCGGGCATTGTCACGCCTTAAAAACCGTGATGATATTGTTATCAAGCCGGCAGACAAAGGTGGTGCTGTGGTTGTTTGGCGTAAGGACTTATACATTCACGAAGGAGTTACGCAGCTAGGTAACACCACCTTTTACTCACCTTGTTCTGGTGATGCTACAGTCCGGAATAATCATACTGTTTATGAGACTATCCGGGGCCTTGTCCATGATGATCATCTCCCTTCTGGTGCTTTATCTCTCCATATTTTTTATAGTAGTCTTGGTAAGCCTTCCTTCTACATGCTTCCTAAGGTGCATAAAATTGCTAACCCTGGTAGGCCTATTGTTTCAGCCTGCTCTTGTCCCACTGAACGTATTTCTGAATTCCTTGATAGTATTTTCCAGCCTTTGGTCGCCAATCTGCCTTCTTATTTGAAAGACACTACTCATGCTATCACTACCTTTGATTCTATCAGATTCACGCCTGATCGTACTTACCGTCTTTTCCTTCTAGATGTTTGTTCCCTTTATACTTCTATTCCACATGCTGATGGTCTTAAGGCACTCCAATTTTTTCTCGACCAGCGTACTGATCTTACTATAAGTACAGGTCCGCTTCTTCGCCTTGCTGAGTTGGTTCTTAATCTCAACTCTTTTGAGTTTAATGGCCAATTCTTCAACCAAATCAGTGGCGTTGCTATGGGTACTAAGATGGGCCCTAGTTACGCTTGCCTTTTTATGGGCCACTTTGAATATTTGGTCTTTCAAAATTATGATGGGCCAATACCCGAGTTTTACCGCCGCTACATTGATGATGGTATTGGCATTACTGACATGTCTGAGGTAGACCTCCGTCGGTTTATCGACTATGTTGGTAATTTCAATCCTGCCATCAAATTCACTTCTGAAATTTCTACGACCTCAGTGAACTTCCTTGACATCACTGTGACTATTAGCCCTATTGGTCTTAAAACGTCTGTCTATTATAAGGCTACTGACGCTCATGGTTTCCTTCTTTATACTTCATCGCATCCTCTTAGCTGTAAAAATTCCATTCCCTTTTCTCAACTTCTTCGCTTGCGTCGGTTATGTCACGATGACGATGATTTTCATGAGCGAGCTCAAGAGATGCTTGAGTTCTTTCGCCGACGTCTTTATCCAGAACATGTGTTATCTGATGCCCTTAATCGTACCACACGCGTCACTCGTCAGACGGCACTCACTACTAAACCTTCTGTCCAATCTGACAGACTCAAACTGGTTCTAACTTTCCATCCTCACTGCCTGGCGGTAAAGAGAATTCTGTTTCGACATCTGCCTATTCTCAACTCTGATCCTGATACCAAAGAGTTATTTCGTGATACACCTTTGGTAGCTTATCGTAAGGATAGGAATTTTAGGGATATTCTTGTACACAGTCGCTTGCGACATTCTAGCCCATCTTACTTTGGTACTAAACCGTGCCAACGCCGGATATGCAAGACCTGTCCGTTTGTACTCCAAGCTCAGACAGTCACTTTTCCTAAAGGAAAATTTATTATTAGAGAGTCTTTTACGTGCGAATCCAGAAACCTGATTTATGCTATCATCTGCAAGAGATGTGGCATGACCTATATTGGTGAAACTGGTAGGCGTTTGGCAGACAGGTTTCGTGAGCACTTGAATGACATCTATCAGGACAAACATTTACCGGTGGCCCTTCATTTCAATAGACCGGACCATTCAGGTAATTCCGATATACATGTCACTGCCCTGCGTTCATGTGCCGGTAATGACAAGACTCGCTTTTCGTTGGAGAACCGCCTTATTTTTAAAATGGGCGTTCTAGCTCCCGGCGGTTTAAATATACAACATCATTTTGCATAAATTCTGGTAGCTTTTCTCTTTTTCATTCTTTATTCGTTGTCTTTATGATCTATCTTCTTGTGTTTTTGCTTTGGTTCGTTTCGTATCTTTTTTATATCTCTTGTTTTGTCGCTATCGCACGTCACTTCCTTGCTAATCCTGTGACAAGAGACTACCGCTTTCTTCCACGGATTATTTGCATCGAGCTAAGCTAACTTTAACTAGTTCCACAGTTTTGTTTATTCTTCTTTTTTTCGTTTCGTTGGATTATTTACTTTCTTGTTTCAGTATTTCTTTTCTTTTAGATTTTACGATCGCCCATTTGTTGTTTGTTTCTCATCATCGTATAGTTTTGTAGTACCTATATGTAATTTTTGTCTTTGTCACCTGTTTGTGGCTGACGAAGGGTAAAACCCGAAACGTCCCTTGTCTCATGTGAACTGTTATTAGTAAAACTGATTAAATACCGTTTTATTAGTTTATAAACTTATAGTAGTAATAGGTACCACAAAGTGATTTTTGTTTGCACAGAAACACCAGAGAAAACAATGCAGTTTGGAAGCTCTTGGAAAACCATGAAATTCGGTACTTTATCTTTTAAAATTGGACAAAAAATAAAAATGTTACGGCATTTTAAAAAGTGTATGTACTTTCGCAAAGTTGAAAAAGTTACATCACACCAACTTCAGAGTGCTCCCGTTTTCTTAAATATAATCTTAGAACCTTCTCTGACAAACAGCATACAGTCTGCAATACACTGATCACATAAAGAAAACTATAGGGCTATATCATGAATAATTATCAATATATTTGAGACCAAATATTGCAAATCATTACCGAAAAATGTAGTATTTTGCATGAACATCAATTTTCACAACATCATATCTCAAAAAATATAAAAGGTACAAGCTTTAAATATGTACATATCAATCTGCATACTACACAAATACAACCCAATTTTTTTCAGAGGATTTGAACATCTGTTTGTTCTTGTATAATTTTTTAAAATATGTCCAGAGGCCAATTTGTCGCAGGGGAAGAAAAAAATGTAAAAATTAAGAATTTTTTTTTTTAATACTGTCCATATTTCAATTAAAAAATCATTTGTAGGCAATAATTAACAACATGTAAACAATAATTAACAACATCTAAATGCTATTTTTTGATAAAACAACTGGTTACTAGCATTAATAAATGTTTTTTTTATACCATCGTAGTATGAGTCATATGCAACAGTAAAATTCCAGAAGTGAGTTTTTTTTACACGTATAGAGCATTACACGTACCATTATTATATCATACATGTAGTGCATTGAAAATCACGACGAACCTTAAAATTTGAAAAGTGTACAGCCTGCTTAAATTAAAATGTATATTAATTAACATGAATACACGAGTCTGAACTATTTAAAGTGCATTTCATGAAAGCTGTTTATACATATTTATGTTGGAGGTAAGACTATCAACTAGTGCCTGCTAGTCCGGACATTTCAGTACACCGTCAGCTACTAAGTTATGGTATTTTTCCGGTTTCCTAGCCTTGTCTCAATACGTCGACCATTGGCGTTTGGTTTTCCGATATCATTCGCTTTAAGATCATTATTCACCCTATTATGTTGCAAAATAAACCTTCATTTAATTACCAATTAATCAAAACATGCATTTTTTATTCAAATTGGTAACTTTCTTAGCTTTTCAAGCTCTTGAAAAAATTAGATTGTTGTGCGAATGTCTGAAGCGGTGATAACAATTCAATCCACGTTGTTACACAAAAACTGTGCGATCGTGTTAAATTGCTAAATAATATTAAAACTATTGTAAATTTTACATTTGAAGTTCAAAACATTGTTAATAAGTGATATACTTACGTATAGTCAACCTCAAAATCAGAAGATGTGATGATGTTTGCACATGAGCCAATAAAAGTGGCGTCTCGATCTTGATGACATCGGGAGTTATGACGGCCGATGGAACAGCCTCGCTGTCTATTTTTCGCTAAATTTCTAGGCCTAGCTTGAGCGATACAGGACTTACTCAAAGTCAATTAGCTCCACCAGCAAATATCAGAAGTCTTTAAAATTTCACACGAATAAAGGAAAATGGCTCCCAAATCTTCTCATATATTGCAAACAATTATAACAACATTTAAAATGTCACATCTTGTAAAATTTCAACTTCACTTTGAGAAATCGACGTCTTCCACGTTGTTTTCTACAGCTTGCAATATACCAAATTAAAGATATGCATCTTCCCATCATAATGGTGAAAATAGTATGCAAATCAGACGTTTGCTGGTCAAGCGAAACCCGTTTGAATGAAGCGGGGTGAGGCAAAAACGCCGAGAGTTGGCCGCGCGCCCGTGCAAACTACGCGTAACGTTGCTGTTAGTTTTTATTAGTAAAAAAATACTTCAATAACTTTTATTATTCGGGAATTAATACATTTCAAAAGAGAAGAGGATAATGAGTATCGTGATATAAATTTTATTACAATCCGCTTAATAGCAAAGGGACAGCGACGACTTAAACTTGACGAATTTTCCTCAGTTTTCTCAACTTTCGTGCGTTGTCAACCAAAAAAGCGGGCGGTTTGGGGTACCTAGTAGTAAGGTGGAGATGGACGGTTACAAACAAAATCAGTCAATGAACTAAGGCACATAAAATACTACGATAACAACAATGTCACGTAGGTCTTTATATCATTAAATTACCTACATCTTCACATCTTCTTCCTATTCTCTCACCCAAATCCTTTTGTTTTATTATCTTTCCTTACTTGTTTTTCCTGTATTTTTCGCATCACTCGTTTGCGAAAAATATTTTCTTCAGTATTCTAAAACTTTATCGGGGTTTTTTCTCATACTGGGATGCGTAATTTTATTACATAGATGTCTGTCAGACGTAAAGTGCGATTTAGTTGCAGTCCATCTCAGACATCGAGCCGACTTGGGTCTGCACCTTCAGATGACACGACACTCCTGAGTTAGATTCTCGACGTCAACGCGTGAGAATGCTAGGAGAGAGCCGACATCCGTCTGCATTTTCAACGGTCAACAAGTAGTTGCATCGGCCGAACGCTTAAGCAGGAGCGAATATTTACACCTTATAGTCGCAGTTCAGACATCTGTCGTCTGGAAATCCCAGCTGACACGGCTCACTGTTGGCCAGGTCAGCGCGAGGTGCGGAAATGCAGAAGTGTCAGTTATGTAAGACGTCTAGTAATGGTAATGTTAAACGTAAGGTGTTGTACACGGGAAAGGGGAGATGATTTCGGAGTTTGAGAAAATGTGGGATTGTTTGCCCTGTTTTCAAATATCCACCCAGGAGCTGAAATCTGATTTCATTTGAGTCTCCAACAACTCCAGTAGACGGAACACACGTGCTTAGCGAATGAAGCTTGTATAGAAAATTTCATAGTTCTCGTCAGATTTGTGACGAGCTTCTAAATACCTATCTAGTGAATTATCCTAGTCGTGGCGTTACCGTGGTGCTGAGGTGAATATTAAATATAATAGATATCTAGTATTTTGTGAAGTGATAAAGTGTTAAGTCGCTTATTTCATTTTTAACTAGTTTCTTTTGAACAGAGTGCTTAATTTATAGTTTGTTATATTCTCTAAGTCGACGAGTTACAGTGGAAATACATAATAAATTATATCCTTAGCTTACAAAAACTAGTAGCTATAAGGAATTTAATTTAACGGCTAATACTCAGTCGAGAATATTTTATATCAAACTTATAAAATGCTAGATGCGACATCAGTGAATAGTGACGGAATACGCACTATATTCCTAAATTCCTGATGATTGATTTTATATAACTTATTTCACCGGAAAATTTAAATGATAAGTCAAGCAGTACACTTGCGGTTTAATAATGTAAGTTATAGTGGGTACATATTGTAAAATTATTTGATATGTGTTCTTTCTTTTATATAGTGAAACGGTGGTACCCAACTTTGCCAGCGTTCTAGTACGTGAACTTTATTTGGGAAGAAACAAATCACTTTCATTACCTGAACTGTAACAGTTAAATGAAGTAAGAGGCCTTCGCGCCAGAATTAATTCTTCCAGAATAACTCTTCAGTACAATTCAGCCCGTTGTGGCAAGCAAAGATCAGAAACATTCCGACAGAGTTTTGACTAGTACTGTGGTGACCAAATATAGTAACTTCCTGAAAGTAGACACTGATCTGACATTCCTTAAATTCTAGAAACCAAAGCTAATGACATTGTGCTCTGCTAACTTTCGTGCCTGGACAATATTTTATGTGACTTAATCAGACATTCGAAAAATTAGAACACCCAAGGAATCGTTCCCTGAGAGTTTAGTACGTCTTTTGGAACTGGGGATTTCTTGGTCAAGGACTGCATTTTCGGGTCTGTGTGAAGGTCCTAGAATTGAGTATGTTCCCAGAGGCAGCGAGCAAAGTTGTGAGTATAACTGTGTACCCATGGCCATGGCTGAATGAATGAGTGTACGCAGATCAGAGTGTTATTTTACAGTTATAGATTGTCACCCTTTTACTGTCTTAATTCTTTTGGTTTAACCTGCAGAATTTGTTACTATTTGCTAGAGTTTCTTTACTTCTTAGGCTAAATCAGATTATTCAACTCTGTGCATACATTTACGAGAAAAGAAGAAAAACTCTTAGCCTCAACCCTACGTATCTATAACTCTTTGGGCCATCATCTGTTCTCTTAACGGGGCTGTGGGCTAAACCTAGAGTAAGATTCTAACGGGCTATCATCCTTGTAGCATTTTCTTAAATTTTATGACTATTTGTATATGTTTTTCCTTGATGTAAATTTTTGGTGTTGTGAGAAATTTTGATATGATAATTAAAATATCTCTCTTGAACAAAAAAAAAATCAGTGCGTTGGTCAGCTCGATCCCAATTATCTGTATATCATTGTTATAGTTTTCCCACGTCTGTGTGTTTACCTGTCGTCACATGTATGTGTGTGCCCGTGAGTAGATAGAGATATATTAATATATATATATATATATATATATATATATATATATATATATATATATATATATATATATATATATATATATATATATATATATCTGTGTTTAGACTGTCTGACGCCTTTAAAAACGGTCGTAGAAGATAGGTGAGAGAGAGAAGATTATCTCGATTCTCAAAGACAGCCTCTATATCACATCCTATCATCTCATGTGGGGAAATTATATTGTGTTTTTTTCACCAGCTCTCACTGTATCTATCACTCATTCCAACCTATTCAGAAGGGACCAACCCTAGTCTTAATTCTCCTATCATAAATCTACGACAAACAATAAAACAGTAAGTTACGTCTAAACCCTAAGGTGTCACAGACAACCAAGCAAAGTGGACCGAAATCCTTCGGCAAATATAGGCCGGTATTTCCACTGCGGGAAATCTGCAAAAGTCTCTAAAGAACGCCTAACGTGGGCCCTAGTGTGAAGCTGGGATGAATCCCACGTAGGTCTCCGCCCAACCTTCCCGCATGGCCCATAAAACATAGAACATTTACATTACATGTAGACATAATATAAGAAAGGCTCGACCAAAAAACGCAGCAGTGACAAAAAAGCACATACAATAATGAGCCACTTATCTGAAAAAAATTGCTCCTTTCACGGATGCGTTGAAAGGTATCGGGTGCTGCCTGGGAGCAATAGACTATCCGCACTAAAATCCATCTTTGACTCTTACAATACTGGGCTATGGCTTGAACGAATCTTCAGCTCGTCCCCTTGGAGGTCAGAAAGGTCAACCGTCAATCGTAGACTTCAAGTATAGCGGCTTCGCTGATGGATAGTTTCTGGAGCCTTTCAAACGAAATAGTCGACATGATGATATTCACCTTGAACAGGTCGACAAACTCGATAGTGGTATGTTCTTGAGGAAAAAATGTTCCCTATTACTGGGCCACCACTTCTGTTACCGCTACGTCTCTGTATTGGTGATTTATGGTTGCGAATGTTATTGTGGGCCGTCGCTTCGTTATGGAAAATGACGACGAGACAAACGTAACAGTAACAATTGGGTCATAAGACTGACCAATTGGTAAGTAAGGCATACTGGACCCATTGTTGAACGTGAATGACGATACGATTTATTGCAGAAAGACGTTGACATCATGTGCAAGTACAGGTCATCGATATGGTTTTGACAGTATATACATTGGCATACATAATAATCAACATGGACGTTGACTGACTGCACTAGCCGTTACCGCACGAAGGTTAACGGAAGCTCTACAGCAACGTACCAGTAGAGTACATGGGTTTACAACAGTGACCATGATAAAATCTTGGAGCATATACCTATATAGAGTTAATTACGATCCAAATAGCTCTTAGTGTAAACTGGACGCACTACCAGCTGACATAACTGGTCAAGCTGAAGCTCTGCAGTTACGTGTAGGAGACTAAGTATCGGAGGCGAGATACTCAAAACGAGCCGTTTCTGGCTAATTATTAGAAATCAAACAAATTCTTGGTATTGCTCATCAAGAACGACATCTTCATCTTACAGATGATTATAATTACTTTATAATCATGTCTTTCCTAGACTAAGGACAAGCACACGAAAAATTCCCGTCTGTACAAGACGGAGGATATCGGGATCTGCCTCAAGTACGTTGCCCGTATAGCAACAAATCACTGCGTCATACCGCGCCATTCCCCGTTTTATAATGGTGCACGGTCGTACGCAAATAACATTACAAAACATATCAATGCTGTGCTCAGATGCACGTCTGAAAATACCAGGCGTGTATCTGAGAGCTTTAAACATTTATCTAACCCTCAACGAATATAAAGTATTTAACACTACCTTACAAGAAGCCTACATCAATGCAGTCCATCTGCTCTCCAGTGGTGGTTTCTGTAGAAATTTATTTTAAAAAACGAAATTGTCAGTTTCATGCACACCTCACATTAGCTGCCTTTAACAAGATGTCTGAGGGAGAAATGGTCATGTTCTTTCTTTGTTTCCTCAGATTCTCCAGGTAATGTAGTCTTAATTCTTCTTCTTCTGCGTTCGTCCTGAAAAGGACGTTTGTTACGTTGTGTCGCCGATTACAGCAAAGCTGCTATATTTGCGCCTTTCGCCCGACACATCCGGTTTCGGCATGGCATTTTTGGGACGGGGTTAACCTTCCCTCTTCGATCCCTACTCTCTCAGCCAGACTGCAATGATGCAGCCTGTTTCTAGGACCACCACTTGGAGGTGGAGTAGGGTCTTGGTCAGCGCTGAACCTGATGCAAGCAGTCAAGCTATGGGTCGCTGACTGCATTTATCACTGTTGCTGCGTCTTCGGTCCCCAATCTTAATTCACGCTAGGTAACTTGTAGACTTTGTCCATTTTGTTGTTATAATGTCCAGCACCTCCAGATCTCTATTATGAAGAAACGCCTAGTGTACTTCCACTCCTGCTCCACACTTGCACTGAGTTCTGTAATCCAACTTCTATAAAATGTCTACTTTTTTCGAACTTTGCTGCGTGATATCTAGGCTAGAGTTCTGTAATGAAAACACATCTAGAACCTTCTACTCATTTTTGTTTCCTTAACTTTGCTGTTTACTGTCCAGGCTAGATTCTACTTCTAAAATATTTCTACTCGTTTTCAAGCATCTCTTTAATTTAAAGTGTTCGAATTCTGATGCATGCAGTAACAAGAAGTTGGCAAATATTAGATTTCCTGTTGTTGTGACGAAATGGTATGCGCTAATATTTTTTTTTTTTTAGATGTTATTTCTTTCCATCTGAATTATTACATTCGTTTATTGTCTGTGTTCTTCCTCAAACACTTTGTTAAGCAGAATTTCGCCGTCGACCCCTTTATCCTTGGCATAATTCAGACCTCGACTCCCTCCTTTATTTCCTTATCTTCAGCATCGAGCGAGATTGCCAGTCACTCAATGCTTAGTTATTACGAACTTGAAAGACGTCTCGTTGAGTAGATTTCAATTTAACCTCTTTTGAATTAAAAAAAAAAAAAAAAAAAAATTTGCCTCGTTTTGGCGAATCGCGTCCTTTTCAACTTAGTCGGTTATGTTAGGGCGCATGTCCAAATATAAAAGACCTTATGTCTGGTGATATTTTTAATCTCTTATGGAACTTCACCTCAGTGCCGTCTTAAGGCATGGGCACACTTGGCAGTGTCCAATGACCCCACGATTCTAGGGGCCCCATGCTGGGATGATGCCATATTGTTCATAAGACATCTCTTGGCAGAGAGATCTCTCGCTGGAAAGGCCTGGGATTCAAAGTCAAACATGACGTGGGTAAGTTGACGAATTCGTCATCTTACCCAATATGCGTTTTAAAAAAGATTTATAGCAAAAAATTGCATCAAAATTTATTTTAATTAAGGTAGAAATATTACAAATTCCTTAACATCGTCAACTTGGGCGGATCTCCCATACTATACTATACTATAAATATTTGTAATATATTATAAATAAAATTAAAACATATTTATATTTTGTTCCAGGTTGATAACCCTTTGAGCAGAAATGAAGCGTACTTTTATGAGTGGAGCACAGAAGAGGAAAAGAGATGCAGAGGAGATGAAGAAAATGAGCAAACTTTCAAAGTTAACATCTTGGTTCAATCCAGATACAATGTCAACTACTAGTACTGCTCCTCAATTTTTGTTGAAGTACCATTAAATTATAAATCTATATGTTTAATTTTATTGACCGTTTACATTTTTATTCCCGTGGGTTGGTAGGGCTGGGAGAAGCCCAGGGCCTACAAAGCTGTTAAGACGGCCTTGCTTCACCTTTGGATATGCTAATATTTTACGCTAGACACCCGGACTCTGTATTTTACAACGGCCAGGAACTCGTAGTTCACACTTGAGGATTTCCAAATCGGATATGAGACTATTTTTCACCTCTCAGCTTGGAAAAACCTGCGTATTTGATAGACCAGTCCGCTAGTCCGTGACATACCAGGTCGTAAAATGCCTTCGGACTGCGCTTAGCCGACGGATGAAATCGCTAAATGATTGCCGGTGCAAGTAATGTAATATGTATATTATCATGTTTCAAAATAATAATGGGTATCAATGAGATTAACCTAAGCTATGTTTAGAAAGCCTAACTCCAGCATCACTACAAAAACATATGGCTTCTATTAGTGGTGTAAATTTAAGAGATACTATTTTTATGTAAAAACAGACAACAGTCTAAAGGAATTTCATCCTGTATTGTTAAATATAATCTTTTATTAATTTTTTATTAACTGTTATTTCACTGTTACACTCTATTATTTCCAGAAATAAGTATTTACATTTAATATTTTTAAATACAATACAAGACTTATATCATACTACAATACCAGTTTTACAACTTGCGTTATTAAAGTCATCCCTTATTTGTTTTCTTTCTTCACTGATGCATTGTCAGTAATGCAACGCTGAAGAGTTAGAATAATGCAGACCCGAAAGACCTAAGAGGGGTGATCCACAAATTATGTCAACGATTCAAAAGAGTTGTGATCCAATGGATCCCATCTCATTGTAACATCCCCGACAATGAAGAGGATAACAGATTGGCAAAGGTAGGTGGATAGCTATCTCAGCCTGGTAGACGCATAATTTTCGAAGGCGCAATGGGTTTTATCAGAATCAGATGCAGAAACAAATGGGATGCAGAGCATCTAGGTCACACACACTGATGCATACTACCAGCTCAACAGAAGAGAACAAGTGGTAATCTTCAGACTCCGCACGGGCCACAAAAGATTGGGATACCATCTATTCAACAAGCTAAAGCTAGGAACTACTGATAAAAGTAATTTATGGCAGACGTCAGTAACATTCGTGCAAAAGCTTTACGGAGTTGCAAATAGCCCCAAACTGGCTACTACTGTCTTTGAAAACATTCATTTAGAACGTCTGAGAGTGGACGACGTCTGAGAGTGGACGACGTCTGAGAGTGGACGACGTCTGAGAGTATATGAAGAAGGCAGTTTGTTCTAGACAAAACTAAACGGTTGGGCTTTTATTCCATTTCTGTTGTCCTAGTTCTTGAGGATTTAAGTCAGCATATAATCTTGTGTCTAACTATGTCAATCTTCAGCTAGTGACATTAGCCTTCTCTTTAATCCACAGAAGTCTTATTCTTAGGGACAACTTTCTTATTTCAAAAGAGCCGAATCTTATTTTCAGGGAGATCTCTGGATATGATTATAGAACATTTCTTCAGTTTTTATTCACACTAGAGAGATATATCATCATCTTCATGTTCACCATCACTGTTTAGCTCCCATAGGAGCATAAGCCTTCAAATAACGTATACCGAGTCCTCCTATCACGTGCTAGACAAATATAGTGATATGTATATATATATATATATATATATATATATATATATATATATATATATATATATATATATATATATATATATATATATATATATATAAGTTATTGTCTCCATCCATCTATTATCTAATTTGTCCAACTCACCACAGTTGTGTGTGCGTGTGTTAGTGCATAGGTAAGAATGTCATTGACCTTCAGTTTGAGAACTGACCTGGTTTCATGCATGCTTTAAACAAAAAAGGAGTAAAGTGTTAAAGACATCCCCATATAAGGTCCCATTTTTTACGAGGTAGGGTGATCAGTACCCTTCCTTTCCGCCTTTGCTTTCACTAACTGAAAGAACATTCAGGTATCCATTTACAGTTGGGTATACTGGAGCGTGACGTCACCAGGTTTGGATCCCGGAACCTGGTACTCTGCCGTGAGAGAAAAGCGCTATAATCCAATCAGAGTTCATCAATTAATAGAACGTAATATTTCATTCTTTGTTTTTTTAAATATGGCTCATCTTACATAGAAATATGGCTGGTCCTGATCCTAATGAGAACATCAGCCATCTTACAAGCAGAAATCACAGCAACATTTCTGGGCTCCGAACACAACTTATACCACTCAACAATCACTTGAACAAATTTTAAATTTAATGAAGAAAAATATCCCGTTCAACCGTTGATGGGTTATAATTAGGATATATATTGTTTTCAATTCCAAATAATATGAACAACTGCTGAATCACTTTAACAGAATCAAACCACAACACACTCCAGAGTGTCTGCTATGTACCTACCCCTATGAAACTGTTGACCACCATCTGTTCGAGCGCCCAGCACTCGCTGATGTTAGGAAAATGCGCCTTCCACCGAGGCCAGATAAATCCTTATATGGGGCAAAAGAACAACTTGCACTACAGGGCATTTGGGATAAAGGGCGAGATTCCAAACACTGCAGGATCAACAACAACAACAACAACAACAACATAGAAAACAAAAAATCTGCTTTCCCAAGAATTGTGAATGAATATGTGTATTATGGCATTACGAATTACAATTCTGTTAACAAACATAGTGTCAAACTGTCTTCTCTCTTTCTCGCTCTCAATTTTTGACAATCTTTCCTGTTGTCACGATATACCCCAGTTTCCTTCAGTCTTTCCTGTTGTCACGATATACTCCAGTTTCCTTCAAGTCTTTCCTGTTGTCACGATATACCCCAGTTTCCTTCAATCTTTCCTGTTGTCACGATATACTCCAGTTTCCTTCAAGTCTTTCCTGTTGTCACGATATACCCCAGTTTCCTTCAGTCTTTCCTGTTGTCACGATATACTCCAGTTTCCTTCAAGTCTTTCCTGTTGTCACGATATACCCCAGTTTCCTTCAGTCTTTCCTGTTGTCACGATATACTCCAGTTTCCTTCAAGTCTTTCCTGTTGTCACGATATACCCCAGTTTCCTTCAATCTTTCCTGTTGTCACGAAATATTCCAAATTTCTTCTTCTCATAACAAGCCCAAAGAAATTGTATTGTTTCCTTCTAACATGAGACATAAGCTTCCATTGAGCCTTGGCCTCTTTCAGGACATCCTCATTACTCGGTACTCATTTTTAGCTGTCAATTGTATTGTTAACATTCTTCTGTAAAACCACACATGTGTCGTCTCTAGTCCTTTTCCTAGTTGTTTATTTATGTCCTTGATTCGCTTCCGTATGTCAGGTTTGGTTTCATATAACATTGTATGACGGTACTGCCTCCCTTACTCCGCAGTAGAGGTCCAACAATGGCCAACTTTAAATTTAAAAAAAAAATGATAATCTTCAAATGTATCAACCTTCGCTCAAGATCTCTCTTGGCAGAGATTTTAAAAAAAAAAGAAGAATGATGCTCCTGTTAAATGGAGACTCACAGCATAAAAACTAGCATAACAACTGAGATAGTCTTGAAACTGAAAATTGAAGGAGAAATCACTGATCCTTGAGGAACAACAGAATGGGATTCCTCAGGGATCAGTGATTTCTCCTTCAACTTTCACTATAGCTGTAAATGATTTAGCAGATGAATTTAATGACATTAAGAATGCAGTATCACAATTTGCAGATGACTGTGCCATTTGGCGATCTGGAAAAAACTTGGACCATGTTTACCAAAAACTTCAAATACAAATAGACAAAGTTTCAGAGTGGATGAAAAGTTGGGGCTTCCAAATTAATGTAAACAAAACAGTAGGTATGATATTCAGCAAAAGGAAATTTAAGAAAAAATAACAAAATCAATATAACCATTAAAAAAAAGGACAGAAAATATGTACCTCCTCAACAACAAGATTTCTGGGCATAACTTTAGATAAACAACTAAATTGGAATAAACATATAGACAATTTAGTAGAAAACTGTAGGGGACCCCTAAATCTACTAAGAATAGTATAAGGTAATGGATGGGGGGCCAGCAATAAAATAATGCTTATGTTCTACAAGTCTTTCATCAGGGGGAAACTGGATTATGCCAGCATAGTCTATGACTCAGCTGCAGCTTCTAACAAAGCAAAACTAGACAGGATTCAAAATGCAGCCATGAGAACCATTACAGGTGCATTTATATCAACACCAGTAGAAGCGCTAGAAGTAGCTCTTGGCATACCACCCCTTGGTCTAAGATGGAAAGAACTAAGATTAAATTATTGGAGTAAAGTAGCACAAGAAGTGACCCACCCAGCAAATAAAGCATTTGTCAAAAACCAACCAAGTGTATGGGACGTCCGCTTAAATAAAGATAGATATCCAACAGGGTGGAGAACTATAGAAGATCTAATGCAATTCAAAGAACTATCAAAGACAATTAACAATAGTAATAAATATAGAAGTAAAATACCACCCTGGGAACTAAAAACACCAATCATAGACTACTCACTTACTGAAAAGATCAAACAAAACATAGAAGATAAGGAAGCCAAAATGGTAAGTAGAAAGTTCATAGAGCAACTAACTAAACAAAGTCTGGCCGTCTACACTGAAGGATCCAAGGGTGATAGTGGGCAACTAGGTGCCAGAGTTGTAATACCACAATGGGGAATTAAAAAGAGCTACAGTGTAACTGAAGGGGCTTCAATTTTTACCGCAGAGATGGTAGCAATTCTTAAAAGTCTAGAAATAATCGAAGATAACCCACCAGAAGATGTTACGATATTTACAGACTCACTATCATCACTACAAGCACTAGAACACCCAGGTAAATGTAGCCGGCCAGACATAAAGGAAGAAATTCTAGCAATTAATACATCACTAGGGAACAGAGGATGTAGTGTGAGGCTAGTGTGGGTTCCAGCACACATAGGTATTGCTGGTAACGAGTTGGCAGATCAGAATGCCAAGAATGGAAGAATAAGTAAAAACAATATAAGAGCAGGACTGGGAAGGTCGGAGATCAAGAGCCAAGTGAAGATAACTATAAACAAGGAATGGAAGACAACATGGAAGAAAAGTAGAAAAGGCAGACACGCGTTCAAACTGCTGAAAGAACCAACGAGAACGTGCCAGGTTAGAGAAGAATTAAAGATACCATCAAACAACTGTGGCGTCTCCGTCTCGGTGCAGCATACTTTATGATAGAGGAACCACACTGCCAAGAATGTCAGGAAGAGAATGACATAGACCACTACCTGATCCACTGTAAAAAGTATGAACAACAAAGGCTTGAATTAAAAACTTACTATAGAAATCACAATATAGACATGACAGGTGATAAGGTTTTAAGTATAGATGCCCCAAGAGATGCCCAATCAATACTTAAAAGATATATACATAAAACAAAGGAAAACATATAGAAATTAAGGAACAAGAACTAACAAATCATTAAAAAAACAACACAAAATAAAAAAAAAACTTACTAACAACTCATAGGACAAGAAAAGACAACAAGGTATCAAAAAAAAAAACCTCAAAAAGAACAAATACTAATACAAATTAAAACCAAGTGTAAAGGACAATAGTTATCAATAAACAATGCAAAAGAGAAAATAAAATGGACAAATACTTATATAAATTAAAATCAGCAACTGCTAAAGACAATAGTTATTTAAATTGAATACAAAATTAGAAAATAAAATGACACTAAATACCCCAATTATAACCAAATTTCAGGTTGAACAGGGTAGACCAAGATGGAACGAGAAGAGGCAATAACGGTCAGCTGTTAAGTGCCCGCTCTCCACCCATCACCTCTTCAAAACAACAACAGAGATAGTCTTTGCTGTCATGAATTTATCATTCTCCCTTTCTTTCTGAGAGGCAATATATTTTCGCTCGTATTTCTGAGCCCCCGGCTGAAAGTGATTCTGCAATTATTAATTTGATAGCTCTCAATGTTTATGTATTTAAAAAACAGTATGATTCATACTTGTACAGACATACAATTCACTAAGAGTGATTAATCCAACTATAGCTTTAAAGTTACAGATAAAGGTGTTTATTAATCACTTATTGTTTAACAAGGTAAAATAAATAAAGTTGTTTATAAAAAGTAAAAGAAAAGTTGGCAAGAAAACGAAGATGGTTGTATATCGCTCCACCTATGTCCTAGTCTTGACTTATGGATGCGAGTGATGGGCAATGACTACAACCCACAAAAGTCAGATCCAAACCTCAGAAATGAAGCATCAAATAAAGGTGGTTGAAGTAACAAGAAGAGACATGGTCCGCAACCAGAAAGCCTAAAAACCCAATCCCTGCAGACCCAAGTAGAACAGTCCCAACTAAGATGGGTTGGTCATGTCTGCAGAATGAAAGAAGATCGGCTGTCACAGCAGGTATGGGAGGCTAAGAACCAGCGATCCAGACCTCCAGGACAATCCAGAGTCCACTTGGAGGACAACATTAGACAATCTCTGAAGGACCAAGGACTAGAATCTTATATGGTTTCATTCAAGATTTTCATCGTGTCAATTGGTGTTGCTTTACGCGAATGCGGGGTGGGGTAGAAAAACGTGTGAGCAAACATTTGAAAGTTGCAATTATATTGAACTTGTAATTCCATTGACGTGATAAATCGGTTCATTGAGTCCATACATTTATTCACAGTGATACATACATGATGATCAATTCCAATAGGAGTAGAACCTAAGTCCATATAAGTCATGCATAAATCAATCAATAGCGTAGACTGCTGTTTTACGTGTCAATGTCCGTTTAAGGATACAGAGCAGTAATTGTCGTCAGAACATCACAGCTATATGCACACGCAGCTAGACATGGCTACCTGCCGACAGTGAGACTGCGAGTCTGAGTATATTCATACGAATTTGACGATTATTCTTCTCCTTCTGAGAATTCTAGTTAAATACTAACCTCCATATATTTCCCTCTCATATCGAGTTCTAGGACTGACCCTGGTCCATCAAAAATACACATCATCGGATGATTTAAATTGTGTGGAACTTATGAAAAATTTGGAAATGTCCATTGGTTGCGCTGTTATGCTACTTAGCTTCTGGTGTGGGGTTGGTTGGCATCTGCTTTAACCGCTGTTGGTTTCCACAGGTGCCTTGAAATGTATTTCTCTCCAATAGTCAAGTCTGGTGGCTGTAGCACGTCTCATGAATTAAGACTGAGGAAACTACAAAGGCTGTCAAGAGTCTTCAAGATCCGTCTGGTGTTGGTGTCCAGCATTGACTGCTAGCAACTTGTTACTACAAATCCGAGTTTTTTTCGGGCGAAAACAGACATTTTGCACAGGAAACGTCTGAATATTGTCGAGCAACTGATTTAAGATGCCTTCTCTTTCAGGTGAGTTAGGTGTATAACTGAGAGGACTTGAAGTTGGATCCTAGAACTTCAGGCACAAAGTGATGTCTTTGGGGTATTTCTCTTCTAATCTTAGAATTCACGTTCAGTCCTATTTTTGGGTCCTAATATTATGTGTACCTGGCTGTCTATGATTTCTTTTTGACGAAATTGGAAGTCAATGAAGTAGTCTTACAACCTTGTAGCATATAAGCAAAATTTTCTGCCTACGCACCCAGGTTGCTACTTGAAGAAGTATCAGGAGCAGTCTATCTTAGCATCTCAAATGTCAAACAAATTGCAAATGTGTCTAATTTTGGTAGGGGTTTCCCCCATTACCCTCATTTCTCATGTAGAAATTTACCCCATGACAACGTCAGATGTGATTTTCAAACTCCATAACCAAATAAGATCTTGCTACTTCCGTTGGTAATTGTCATATCTACAAACTAACTACTTCACAGATCTACCATTATAATCTCCTCCCATGTCATTTTTTTGTAATTGTTTATCACACCAAAGTCCATCTGCCGGAAGTATTAATCACTGTCCGTGTCTTAATCTTCAACAAGATTGTCATCCATACCAGAACACTAGAGACAACACGGTAGGTGGCAATTATCTGCAACCCATGTTCTCATATCATACGTTTGTTCAATACCTTCCCCGACAAAACATCTGGGTTTTCACCCTGTGCAATGGTAATCCAAGCTTATTTTTTGCCATCCTTGTCTATAACCAGCCTGGCTTGCGATATGGCAAAACTTAACCCGTCTCGCTATTTCAGACACCTTACTGCTGGGCCAGAAGATGTTACATAACGTAAACAAACAACTTCGCTGTGCACTAATAATAGAGTCAATGTTGTTTCAAAACAGGGCAAGCGATCAAGTAAAGGTAGGGAGTGACAAAAGATGAAAAGAACACCTTAAACGATGAAAGCATAAACAATGAATACTGGAAGAATTAGCACGTAAAAGAAATGGTAGATAATACTGCCGGAGAAGAGTGAAGACCCAAAAAGAGAACGAATGTATTTCGTGACACACTGAAGAACTCTTTTTCTTACTTCCACTGACAAAGAATTGTTGCATAAAATATTTTTCATTTTATATAATACTGCTCTTGCATGGACTATTCTACGTTTCACCTCTAAGATGCATCTTACATCCAATGTTATACATGCCTAGGTATTTGAACCTATTGACTTAGGCTCTGTCTACAACCTCATATTAATTGTCTCTTATGCCTGAGGGAACAGTAGTCATGTTTTTTATGTCTCCTCAGAGACCCCCGGAATGTCTGGGGCACAATGGCAGTTGATGGCACACATTAAAGAAAAATCTTGACCGAACTGGATATAGAGCTACACAATTAAAAAAAAAAAAAAAAAAAAGAGAAGAAAACATAACACAGGTTTCAAATTTGAATATTTGTCTATATTTATTGGCTTATGATGATCACAAATAATTGGGACTTGAACACGTGCCCACTGCATCCAGTGGCATGCAGCAAAGATCGTTTACACTGACAAACAAATAAACAATACAACAACACATAATAAATGTTTGTTTGATAGACAGCGTCTGGTAAAAGTGTGCATAAATATATGTCATACACTCAACGGGTTTTCCATTTAACCCAAAGATCAATTTATAACATTATTTTGTGATTTTATTTTATATGTTTCCTCATTTTATTATAACAATCTAAATCTAACAAAAGCAACATCCTTTCTTTGTATGTCAAACACATGCCCCTAACATATATTTATCAACATGCTGTTCAATATTTAAAAAAATATGTATTATAAAAACATGTCAATTACAATGTACTAATACAAGTCAACCCGTATAGGTCCTGAACGTCTCTGAACAGGCAAGAAAAAAATTAGCACTACTACTCTCGTGCATGTTGTACAAAGTGACTAATATGAGGTTGTGTATGGACAACTCTCAGGCTTGTCGTACAAGGCAACTAATGAGGTTCTGTATGGACAACTCTCAGTCTTGTTGTACAAGGTGACTAATATGAGGTTGTGCATGAAGCTGGCAACCTCATGATGTCAAACAAATTGCCACATACAAACCCATAGGTGCTCAGTCTCCCACATCAAATATCGAAGCGTATGAATGCTAATTGTTCCTGTTGCGCACTGGTTGTAAATACGGCGGATGCGTCCTCTCAAACGTCCATCCCTGCTTTTACGTTTACCCTATACAATAAAACCCTATTTAATTTCCAAGGGTCTCTCATGAGACAAATAAGGAAAAGGTCTCCTACAGCCTCAGGCATGTCATACAAGGCAACTAATATGGGTTGTCGCATGGAGGGTCCTGGGTAAGCCACTCACGTCTGTTGTTTTTCTGTTGTCTAGTGTTCTACTTCTTTATTTCTTACGAGTGCCTGAAAACATACCTTTATGTTTGTATAATATTTATTTAATTTGAGGTTGTGCATGGAAATCTTGGAAGTACATGAGGCATATGATGTACGTGATAGTCAAAATGAATCAAAATGCACGAGCATATGCCGAAAAAAGGGAAAGAAATACAAAACTAAGAAAGCCTAACTTATGGTATAACACAATCATGGATCCTGGCAGCCAGTTCTCTCACCTGGTGTGGTGGGTCGAGGCACGCTGTCGGGAGATGTCTGTGGCCCAGCGTCCCAGGACATCATAGTGGGCAGCTGCATACTTGACAGTGACATGGCTTTCATCCAGTTGTTCTGACAAGACTCTGGGTTGCCTGTGTGATGAGATCATAAACAGGGTAAGTCATAAATCACGTACCCTTTCAAAATATTATGTATGAAGAAATGCATAGTAGATTCTAATCAATTTTTAAAAAAAATCTAATTTTGCCTTCCTTTGGTGAGGCATGTCTCTTTCAACCTAGTTGATTATATTAGGGCGCATGTCCAAATATGAAAGATCTTT
Organism: Oreohelix idahoensis; assembly: GCA_024509875.1. Classification (NCBI taxonomy): domain Eukaryota; kingdom Metazoa; phylum Mollusca; class Gastropoda; order Stylommatophora; family Oreohelicidae; genus Oreohelix; species Oreohelix idahoensis. The sequence continues at coordinate 242,826 of JAMPIV010019678.1, forward strand.
AGCTCTGAGATATATCATAACTAAATAATTAATCGTTTCAGTTTTTGCAGGATACCCTAAAATGTCAAGTACATCATGTCTATCTCTCCTAAATACCCCCCCCCCCCCCCTCTTTTTTTTTGCAGGCTATTATTCCTTTATTGGCATAAATTATCTTGATGAAAAATTCTCTAACAAGTGGATTGGAAGATGGGGTCCAATCAAATGGCCTGCAAGATCTGATTTAATTCTGGCAGATTTTGTTTTAATGAGGATATTTAAAGCACACGATATACGGTTGGAAACATTAAACCTTAGAGGATCTCAAAACTGCAATAACAGAGGAGGTTCACAGACGTGACCAAGATTTATGCCGCAGGAGCTTGTGGACATTTTAAAAAGGGGCTGACTTTATGTATGAATGATCATGGACACCATTTTGAATGATAAATAACTTTATAATTATCAGTAAATAATGTTAGTGTTCTATCACTCTTATGGTGTATTTCATTAACACATACTATTACTTATTAAGGCTACTTGTTTTAAGCAAAAGGGGAGGAACTTATGGCTGACCTTGAATATTAGTAATTAAAATATTAACTGATTCAGTACGTAATTATTTTCAGCTCTGGACGGAATTATTTTTAAGCCCCAAAAACTTACACATACATAATTTACGTTTACTGACAATGTGTGTCTAATCATGAGTTAAGTATAACGTATTATATATCAAATTAAAGTACATTGGATGAACAATATAAATCCATATGCCTTTCTAGTTAATTTTATGTTATGTTTATGTTATAATAGATAACATGTACACGGAAAAAAAGATAACTTGAAATTTTGAACAAAAATCTTCGACTTACGTAAGGCTTGTAACATAAATTGTTATCACAATACAGTTTCACTGCTCTCTTTGTGCAGGTAATCCATTTAGAAACACAGAAAAAGTAAGAAAGTTATGGTTGATCACACAGTTTGTTCATTGTTCACATATTAGTAACATATCCTGTGTGTTTTCGGCCATTATGGCGATATGACAAAACCCGATTAAAGATGAAGATAAATGTGAAAAAATCCCTTCAAACGCAAATAAAAGACGTTGAAGCTTGTTGAAATTTGCCCAGTTTTGTGTTTACTTCCGTTTGAGATAAATACCGGGCAGTATAAAATATCAGAATAGAAAGAAACAACGAAATAAAGCAGCGTCTTTTAAAAGATCTTGTGGACACAGTGGTCGGCCATTGCATCTTTTTAAAGATCTTGCATACGGAATCAGTTAAGTTGACTAGGATCCCGTTACACGCCCATTAAGGCATATTGGGAATATGGTGTTAGGCCCATATTGCCTTGACCATTGGCACACTAGTGTTGTGTCACAGTTTAAACTTTTGTTAAGTTTCCATTAAGCATAAGACTGACTAGACAGAACTTCATCAATCTCATGAATTAATTCTACCTTTATTTGTGTGTAAATTAAAATTAACAGCCATGATGTAAATGCTCGTATTAAATGGGGGATAAATATAAAATAATAATTCCTAACAGCTGTTAAGTGGAACAAATCTAAAATGCATCTAGATTCTCCTTCTTCTTGGATCCTTAGCCCCTGACTGACAAATCAGTCATTGGCCATCACGCCTAGTGGCTCTTGTAGGACAGCAACAAAATGTCCCTATTTTGCTCAGTCAGTGGCCATCCTTCATGCTATGACACAACTTCGGTTCATGCCCCGCATCTCAGCCTCCATCTTTGGTCTGCCCCTCTCTCATCGATCTCCTGGGGTTCACAGCAGTTCCGGTGATGGTGTCAGGGTCCCCTCTGAGAACATGGGCAACCCAGTTGCAGCATCTGCCTGCAACGATGGCATGCATGCCTCTCCGACTGCACGCATCTAACTGAATCGCTGTTCATGAAACATCTAATCTAAACTTTAATCATAGTTTATAAAACAACTAACCTAGACTATTCATAGTTTACGAAATATCTAAACTCATCAATTGAAACAAAGTGGAGTTCCCACAAAATCTAAACATCAAAGAGCCAACAGAAACAGAAAAGACAGTTGTAGTGGATAGGACACACACCGAGAAAATGAGTTAACAATATGGTATCACAAGGCAGTCCTTATTCTGGAATATCTAGGGTAAAAGAAACACAGAGACAAACATGGAGAAGAGAGCTTAAGTCAAGACATAATTATAAAGATATGGAAGGAACCTGAAAAGATATTCTGGATGGAGGGCTTTCATTCATTTCCTCTTTAAGCAGAATGGATCCACCACTACAGCTGGTCCCTTTGTAGGACGTCTGCACCAAAACATTCACGATCTCCAGCCGTGGTGGTCTCTGTAGCAATACATTTTACATAATGAGGTCGCTAAAATACACATGCAGGAGAGTTTGGTATGAACTAGTTCAAGGCTTCTGCTCCACAGGGAGCTGTAAAGGGGGAAAAAACGGGTAGAAGACGACGCTGTGAAATAAAAGCAGGTGAACCTACCAGTGTCTTCCTCTTTAACCATAGATTTGATAGGAACAGGTTTCCAACTGGCCGTCTGGTTGATAGTCACCTCTTCAAACTGCATATTGGTCATGTTTGTGAGAATACCCCAGATATACTGGTCAATTTCTAAACCTTTCAGCAGGGCTGATTTACTGTGAAGTGAACAGCCAAAAGGAATTAAGTCCTGGCAAGGTGTTCTGAGCTTAATCATAAATAATTAAAACAAATCGAACTAAGCTGTTGAGTTCAGAACAAATGATATAATCTCATAAAATGAAAGGTTGATTAAAAACAAACTGATCTAGCATAAATGGTAGCTTAATAAAATCAATAATATTCAGTATAAGGGAGCCGCAGTAGCGTAGTGGTTAGTGCACTGGCTTCCTAGCTCAGTGGTCTTTGGTTCGATCCCCAGATGAGGTGGGATTTTTTTAGGCCACAAACGGCCCTGGGTCAACCCAGCCCCAACATGGGTACCAGAGCAACTCTGGGAAGGTTAAGGCGGCCGGCTTGATGCTGAACACATCACCCCTAGTGTGGTGACGGTCAAGAAAATATGGGCCTAACACCATATTCCCAATATGCCTCAATGGGCGTGTAACAGGATCCTTTACCTTTACCTAGAAGTGATATTTTGATATAACCAGTAATATTTGGTTTAATGAATAGTTTTATATTAACACAATTATATAGTATAAATGATATAACCTAATTATCCAGTGCAAATGATTAATATTTAAAAAAAGAAACAAACAAATAATTTAGTATCAATAGCAGATTTTCACCAAACACTCACAAATTAGTTTTAAAATATGCATCTACAGAAAGGTAAAAAGGTAAAGGATACCGTTACACACCCATTGAGGCATGTTGGAATATGGTGTTAGGCCCATATTTTCTTGACCATCGGCACACTAGGGGTGATGTGGTCAGCATCACGCCGGCCGCCTTAACCTTCCCAGAGTTGTTCTGGTACCCAATTCATGAGGCTGGGTCAACCCTGGCGCCGTTTGCAGTCTAAAAAATCCCACCTCAACTGGGGATCGAACCATGGACCACCGAGCTAGGAAGCCAGTGCACTAACCACTGTGCTACAGCGGCTCCCATCTACAGAAACATAACCCAAAATTAATGTATTATCCTAGGTTGTCAAATACTCATAGATTTAACCAATTGCAGGGTAGAAAGTTACGCAACTGAAAGTCTCAAGATTAAATGAAACTGCAGTACTGTTCTTACAAAAACATTTTAAAGTAAAATTCCGTTAATCATGTTGAGCAAGAATTTATGAATAAATTTACTTGAAAATTTTTAGAAAACAAAAACTTTGCTCAGGAGGAAAAAAAAAACCGGAGCTAACAATGCAACATCAGAATTTCCTGCCATTGGTGGGGGTGAGAAGTACATAAGCTTAGTCTGACAAATGGACCTTGACCTTTCCCCTGGGTCAGAGTTATTTATTCACTGTTTGAGCTTCATACAATTACTATTCTTTTTGATGATTTAAATTGATAATCCACAACAAATACACAAAGTATCATGACGTGAATAAACCCATGTCAACTAAGTTGTCATTTTTTTTTAACTTATGAAGACAAAATATCCCAATCAACCTCTGATGGGTTACAATTAGAATTTAGTGTTGCTAATTCAATATAATTTTGACTGCCAACATCTGATCATCAACATCTGATCATTTCTTCTTTCCCAATAGTGTAAATTAAAAGTGTCAAATTGTGTGGATGTGCATTTGCAAATATTTGTGTCTTCTCTTGTTCCAAAATACCTGTCTTGTTTTTATTAAGGGGGAGGAAGGAGGGAAAGTCTGTTTTGTTTGGTATAACACCCAGAGGAGGGAGGGAAAGTCTGTGGTGTTTGGAATAACACCCAATTCACTATTCATCAGTACTATTATAAGAAGCTCACTTTCCCCCTATGCCCTCACCAAATCTTTATGTATTAATTTTTACTCTTGTTATATACTGTAAACTTGAAAACTGCAGCAGAGGTTATAATGACAGAGGAAAGCACAGAGAGACAAGTTGCTTTCTTTACTGATGCACACACAAAAAGATGCATACTACCAGCTCAACAGAAGAGAACAAGCGATAATCTTCTGACTCCGCACTGGCCACAACAGATTGAGATACCATCTATTCAACAAGCTAAAGATAGGAACTACCGATCAGTGTAACTGTGGCACTGATAAAATGACTGCTGAACATTTGCTTCAAAGTTGTCCAACATATGTGGAACAGAGAAAGCGCATATGGCCGACACCAGTACCCTTCATGGAAAAGCTCTACGGAGATTCAAATAGCCTCAAACTGACTACTGCTTTCTTTGAAAACATTCAAGTAGATGTCTGAGAGTGTACGAAGAAGAAGGTATAATGTTTTACTATAGTGTAGTTCTCTAGGTGTCAATTCTCAAAATTTGTTCTACAGTTACATATGAATTGAATGCCTGTAAATATTCTATATCGATATTCTATGATGTTCATACTGATTACATTTTAGTAGGAAATGCTCTATATTATGATCTTGAAGATATTCTGCACAGTAAGTCATCATGACACAGTGGCGAATACAAGAAACATGATTGCTACAGTCATTGCGTCACAGTCAAGACATTAAATTTGACAAATGCTAGGGAAGACTTACTTGCACACTGGACATTTCCACAAACTCTTGTCACAGTTTAACTGTAGGTAGGACTCCAGGTCAAAGCACTAAAATATGTGGAAAACGTCATTACATTAAATTAAAATTTAAGAATAATGTAACAAAAGAGCAAATTGGCACACATATTTTTGCATCAAACAGAGATTTATGTGTACCTGTGTTAGATTCTCATTCTTCAAATTCCCAAGGCCTTCAACTAACATATGCCAAGTCTTCCTGTCCTGTGCCATCCACTCAAGGTCTGTCCATGTCCTCTTCATCTCTTACAAATCTGCCTACCAGTTCTTTTCCCAACATGTCCTCTGGTCTCCCACTACCTCTTTTACCCTCATGATTCAAGAGAAAGGACTGCCTTGTAATGCTATCAACAGGCTTCCTCAATGTGTGTTCTATTCAGCTCCAGCGTCTTCTTCTCATCTCTTGTTCCACTGGCACTTGTCTGGTTGTTGTTATCTCTTGTTCTACTAGCACTTGTTTGGTTGTTGTTATCTCTTGTTCTACTAGCACTTGTCAGGTTGTTGTTATCTCTTGTTCTACTAGCACTTGTCTGGTTATTGTTATCTCTTGTTCTACTAGCACTTGTCTGGTTGTTGTTATCAGTTCCACATTAGTGATCTTGTCACACCATTTCAGTCCTTCTGTTCTACGCACGCACCCATTTATGAAAGTCTGTAACGTCTTGGTTGTTGTTTTTGTTGTCCTCCATGTTTCAGAGCCATACAATAGGACTAGCTTGACATATGAATTGAAGATTCCGATTTTTGTGTTGACTTTATATGATGTAATTGCACTAAATTTGGTTAACATATCAGCATTTGGATTTATGCAGAAAGATTATTCAAAGACCCTGGCAATGGTGAAAAAAATGTATTATAATTTTAAAAATTTGTTTAACTGGCTATGTATGTGTTTTTGAAAAGAGAATGTCAGAAATTCTGAGAAAAGTGTTATTTAATATTTAGTGTTGTATTTATGGTTTAGGGTTCACTTTTCCTTCAACGAGACAGATACTAACATCTAGACAACAAACTCACAAAGTCAAACTGAGAATCATCAAATTCTATATATTCTTCATTATTGAATGGTGTAGAAACATGGATAATGAACAAGCAACTGTGAGAAAGAATTGATGCCCTTGAGACGTGGATTTATAGAAGAATGGGTCATGTCTCATGGAAAGAGAAGAAAACAAATAAAGATGTCATAGAAAACCTAGAAATGAAAAGAAAATTAATGAAAGAGATCAAAATTAGACAGCTGAAATACTCAGGCCATGTAAAAATACATAGCACCTTGCTGAAGACCATAATAGAAGGAAGAGTTTACCTCTTTGACTCCTAAATTTTTTTCCACCCTGTTAATGTCGATTACTGGTGGTTTTAATGTATGGTAGATAAGAGTATAACTCTCTTGATGTGATTAGACTGTTGTAGTACATGCGCCCACACAGAGCAGATGATAAATAGGTTAGCTCTGTATTGTCCCTGTGTATAAAGTCTGTAGTGAGTGGTATGAAGGGTACAGTCACTCACCCTGTACTGTCAAGCATAGATCAACGAATCAGACTAGTGTTCATTTCCAATTGACAGCACATCATTTATTTACACAGCAACATCAATCCGATACGATACACTACACAGGTACAACAGGATACACAAAAATCAATAATAATCAATTGCGCAAAATGTTACAGCTGTTCAGTATGATGTAAACCCTGTTTACATCGCAGTTCTAATGTTACATCAGTAAATCCACCAGAACAACTGCTAACACTGCAGTTACCAAAACGCCACCCAGGCTTAGATCTATATATATTCGCAGTTCTAATGTTCCACCAGAACGACTGCTGACACTGCAGTTACTAAACGCCACCCAGGCTTAAATCTATATATACTCAAAAGACTATCCTCTCTATAGTCTATAAGTAATCTGGCCTACACAACTCCTGGCCTTATAATCTCTTCAATAACTCTGATATCTGTTCATGGATCCTTAAATCTATATATACTCAAAAGACTGTCCGCTCTGTAGTCTATAAGTAATCTGGCCTACACAACTCCTGGCCTTATAATCTCCAGAAACTCTCCCTCCAAAAGGAACAGTGGCCTTACTATCTCCTAGCGCCGTTCCTGCACAATAGAAATCTATCAGGGAGATAAATATGATCCAAAACATCGGCCTGTAGACACCAAGGCCTCAGAACATGTCCTTAACATCAAGTACACCTTATTCTTCCCTTATCACATCTTATCTGCAGATTTATCACATCTTATCTGCAGATAAACACATCTAAATAGGCAAGTACTAGTACACCTCGAAAAATGGCCAAATATCGTTCCCTTACACTACCCTTGGGAACACACACAAGATACAGGGCTGACTCCAGTCAACCGCCCAACTTAGACTGCCACGGGATGACACATCTCCCGCACAAACAGACACCCGGACTCGGCTGTTCACGGACTCCCCGTGAGCTATTCACAGCCGGCCGAAACCAGTACAGAATAACTACATGACCAGCGCTCACACGCTTTCTGTACACTCTGTTTTCTAACATATAAATGTTTAAACAACTCACAATTAAACCAGCTAACAAGTGCGACAACCCTGAATTCACACTGTATAATCAGTATAGTACATATCATTCCCCTTTGACCTTAACAGTTACCACCCGGTCCGGAGAAAAAAATGATTTATCATTTTTTTGAAAAAACTACATCAATGAAAAATAAGGGGTCAGCTAAGCTCTAATATATGCTTACAACAATAGCCTTATGATAAGGTCAAAATAATACATCACCAAAATAATAAAGCAAGTATACAATAAACAAACTACCCATAATAATCTGCTAAATACACCGAAATAATCATTTACAAACAAAGTTAAGTATTATTACTGTAGACCAAACATGACACAATAAATAGAAAGTAAAGTCAAGATCAAACAAAAGAAGCATGATCAGCACAGAAAATCAACAAAGAAATCGAAATAGGAAGAAAGATCCATAATACCTAATAGTAATAATTGAGCTAATCAATTCCTGCATGAAATACATAGAACTGTCACTAATAATTACATATACTAATCCATATTACAATACGTAAGAATACAAAGTATGGAAGTATAAGAAGTGTAAGAAGTAAACGTATACAAATAGTATCAAGTAACATTCAGATGAAACATGGAAGCATAACCCAAGTATAGACCGCTTCCAAAGAAATGGAGTGAAACGAAGAATCATCCGAAAATCAGAAGGAAATACAAAATATGAATGCATAGGAAAACGACAACAATACATCCCAACAACTATCCAACTAAATAATGCATAATAAATAATTTAGCTAAATTACAAAACTTATTCATAACTAAAATGATTTATCACAGGCATCACACAAAAAAGTGCGATATATAAAAATATCACAATCTGAAAAAAAAATATTACTATCAACATATATTATTACACCTTATTAAGCGCTTTGGCGCAGAAAAAATATAACAATGTCAAAGAAAAATACATTTCCAAAAAAAAAATTACAGTACAAAAAAGTTTCTTTAAAGCTGTTAAATAAAAATAGTATTTTAATTTTTTCTAGATTAGATCTATAACTAATATACCAAAATGAAATTATCTTTAACCAAATGAATGACATCTAACAAAAAAAATTCCAATACTTAAGTAGACTCATAATAAACGCATACTAGTTTAAACAAAATTCAGCAGAAAAAAGCACATGGCAAAAAAAAATATCAGAAACCAATGTTTCAAAATATGTTTACAAATACAAAATCATAACTAACACATACAAGTTTAGTTTCAAAATTACATTTCACAACACAATAGTTACTGCATATAACCTCTGTATATGGTAATATTAATTAGACATAGCACTAGAATATAAGAAAAGAAAAAAATAAATTTAATGAATAACAAGACTCTCTGAAACAACTAACGCATATTCCTCGCTAATGAGTTTGTGCTTAGGGCTGGCAAACTCATCAAATCCAAAATTTTCCTAAGAACCAACGCTGCAAAACATATCAATGTTTGATGAATCAACTATCATTGCTTCAACTTCACAACGTAGCACCTATGGTCATACATAATATGGTCTAAGTGGAATAGTCTTCCGACTAGCGTATGAAAAAAAAAATCACAAATCCACAATCTCATTACAAAAATTAAAGATAAGTCACTACAAAGTGATATGTCATCATTTCATTGCAATCATAACACATGCAATGTTTATTAACAAAACAATCATGTAAATAATGACAGAGTCACAACAGTGCATACATATGAACATACACAATACCTAAGACATTATGTAATGTAAGTTACTATACAATACAGTAATTCATTAACCAAAAAATAAATTAAGTGTAAAAAACACTATAGCAATCTTAAACCAACAAAAAATAAATAGGTCACAAATCCGCGGCCCTCGATAGCATTCTGTAAACCGCACGGGGTAACGTCATACAACACGGGTCAACAGGCTGGCTGGGTTGCGCTTGACTAGACACCTGGTCACAGGTTGACCCACATTCCTCTCACAGTAAAAAAAACTTTGGTGCGAAGATTCTTAACAAGCCGAATACTGTGGGAAAATATAAATGAAAATGTCTATTTCAATCAACTTGTGAGATTTATTGAAGTAAAACAGAAAATTAGTCTTACATTTACCCAAACGTGTGGCAGTGAAAACGTCTGGTTTTTATATGATGCCATCATTTCCTCGTCACACAGCAGATAACACAGAAGGATAAGACATCCTGACAGAAATGAAAATCATCACAACAGTAGGCTGAAATAAAATCCTACTTAAACACAACGAGATATTCTCTAGAACTCAAAATGCATAACAAGCAGTAGTATTTGAAACAATACCCTTACTGTTTACCTTGTTTACAACCAAGATTGTTCTCTTTTGTTGTGCAACATTATTATGATTAGTATTTCTACTTCTATAAAAGTATCTAACCGATGGATTTTGTTGTGTTCTAGAACCATCATTATAAGGCTGATAACCTTTATTGTAGTTATTTCTTTCACTAAAACTGTTTTTATTCTCCTTTGTAACAATATTCTTACTAAATTGATCAGTACCAGTGATAACAAAATTCTTATGGTTATCAACATGTTGAGTTTTATTTGGGTTACAAGTCTTACTAATAGCTTTGTCCCTTATTATCTGTTTATCAGTATTTCCATAATCAGAATAATGGTTGGTCTTTTTAGATCTGCCTTGAAATTTATCTCCATTTTTTTTGCAATCTATAGAACTGACTGTTATAGCAGAATTATCTTTGCTGGCCTGACGCCACGAGTCAGTAATGTTACCAAGAAGTAGTACGTGGGAAATTGTATTTGCCACGTAGTGATCTCCGTCCATCATGTTCGACTTTCGTCTCAGCTTGTGTAAAGGGCTGGCTTCTTGCTTGTTTTATTTGGTGATAAACATTCTGTCTACCTTTGTCAACATTGACAGTAGACAAACCCTTAATACCTAAAACAACATCTACCAAACCATAAACTCTATTTCTCAGATCACTAATCTCAGCATTTCTAAGTGAGATGTCTTCAGTTTGTTTCTTAATTAAGTTATTAGATGTTAAAACCTTACTCTTCTCCTCCATGAGTAATTTCTCAATATGAGTCATTTCTTCTTTCTTAAACGATAACTCCTCTACTCTCTTTTCTACATCCTTTTCTTTGCTTTCTCTCCTCTGTCGTGCCAATTTCCTTAATCTTTTCCTTTGCACCTCTGCTATCTGTGGTTGAAGTCGGGCCACCTGGGCCTCAAGACCTTCGACTTGAGCAGCTTGTGCTCTCAACTGTGTTAACTCCAGTTGAAGTACTTTGATCTTATTATCATAGCTATTTTTAAGCTCATTAATTATCTCTGTATTCTTCACCAAAGCCATATTTTGCAAACAATCCACCTCACTTCTTAAATCTCGAATCGTTTCTGTATCAGACTTCTCATTTTCCTTAGCCTGAACTTTTAATTTCTCACAAATATCATTCTTCTCTTGAAGTTCTCGAGTGAGATTACCCACTTTGCTATTCGTATGTTCAATCTGAACTTCCAAATCTTTCACCTTACTGCACGCAGAGTCTAATGATGTTTTCACACTAACAAGCTCCAAGTTTGATTTCTGTAACTCACTTGTGAGCTTAGACACTGTTTCTTGTAATTTTTTCTTTTCAGCACCATCCTGTAAAAACTTATCACTTTCCTGTAAAGCACTCTGTTTGTTTACTTTTGTTTGCTTCTCAATATTCAATTCCCTTTTATGCAGGTCAGAAACACTGTTGTGGATTATCTTGAACATACTTTGCACAATATGTCCGTGTTCAATCTCTATATATTGTTGCAAAAACACACGAAGGTGCCGTAGCAAATCAACCAAATCCCTAGCCATTACAAAATTACAAACTAACTTAAAGTTATGTTCAGCAAATGACTCTAGGGATGCTGACACATTAATCAAAAAATCATCCATCACCCATGCTCCAAGTCGTGCACCTCTCAATCCCTTATTATCTCTACCTTCCACCAATGCAGACTCCAACATAGGCCTTATATCGGCAGAATCCCTGTCATGATCCATGGTGATTCAATCACTGAGTGTACAAAATTTATTGCCTATTTACAACAATCACCAGGTATTCCCCTGAGAAATTTGGACAATTAATTTCCACTTCACACCATATGTCCTCAAGAGAATCAAAATTATATGTTAATACCTTATCAAGTTCCTCTGCATAGAACTTTTATCAATTCTCAATTATTATGCACTAAATCCTATACTAAACAGTTAATAGAATACATAATATGTGATATGAGAAGACTTGACAGCATACATATACAAACACAGTTTCCACAACAACAAAACCACTTATCTTGCAAATAGCAAAGTTCCTTCTTTTCCCGTTACAATCAATGGGCATCAGATGACACACCATAAGCAGACTCCCATGTCAACTCTCACTCCACCTTGACACAGCATGCTATGTTGTCGTAGACAGCACAGGAAACTGGAAATAGTATGCCATGTGATCGTACACAGCACAGGAAACTGGAAACAGTATGCTATGTGATCGTACACAGCACAGGAAACTGGAAACAGTGCAAGTTACCCACTTGTTCCCTCTGTCGTCGCGAAGGTACACTGTCTGTCACTCTTGTTGGAAAGAGTTACGTGATATTTCGAACTTGCATATAAAACTGGAACATACTGCAATTCTCATAATGCAGATATCGCTGATGATGACGAATCAGGACAGGTCGCCATAACCATGTCAAAGTTTACTTGAAAATTTCCCTCCGAAACGTAGAACTGGAAACGTTGCGGAAATGTCATATGGAGGCATGTAAACACAAGATGCATCATCGTGTCACCGATTACAGGTCATGAGTGACACACCACTGTCTGTGTATAGTAGAGGCGTTGCCGATTACAGGTCACGATCGACACAAAAACTGTAGAAGATTCGCCTTTGTTTCTTAACAATGTAGAAGTAAGAAAAGGTGTTCTAAATCCAAGCCATGCCCACAGCTACCGTGGCCAATGCGAGAACTTCTTAGTACTTTACGCCACACACAGGGCACACTCTTAAACAGGTCAAAGTTCCGTAGAAACAATCTTACAACGCGAAGTCATGGGTCTAACGCCCGTAAGGTTGGCCCACCAAATGTTAATGTCGATTACTGGTGGTTTTAATGTATGGTAGATAAGAGTATAACTCTCTTGATGTGATTAGACTGTTGTAGTACATGCGCCCACACAGAGCAGATGATAAATAGGTTAGCTCTGTATTGTCCCTGTGTATAAAGTCTGTAGTGAGTGGTATGAAGGGTACAGTCACTCACCCTGTACTGTCAAGCATAGATCAACGAATGAGACTAGTGTTCATTTCCAATTGACAGCACATCATTTATTTACACAGCAACATCAATCCGATACAATACACTACAGAGGTACAACAGGATACACAAAAATCAATAATAATCAATTGCGCAAAATGTTACAGCTGTTCAGTATGATGTAAACCCTGTTTACATCGCAGTTCTAATGTTACATCAGTAAATCCACCAGAACAACTGCTAACACTGCAGTTACCAAAACGCCACCCAGGCTTAGATCTATATATATTCGCAGTTCTAATGTTCCACCAGAACGACTGCTGACACTGCAGTTACTAAACGCCACCCAGGCTTAAATCTATATATACTCAAAAGACTATCCTCTCTGTAGTCTATAAGTAATCTGGCCTACACAACTCCTGGCCTTATAATCTCTTCAATAACTCTGATATCTGTTCATGGATCCTTAAATCTATATATACTCAAAAGACTGTCCGCTCTGTAGTCTATAAGTAATCTGGCCTACACAACTCCTGGCCTTATAATCTCCAGAAACTCTCCCTCCAAAAGGAACAATGGCCTTACTATCTCCTAGCGCCTTTCCTGCACAATAGAAATCTATCAGGGAGATAAATATGATCCAAAACATCGGCCTGTAGACACCAAGGCCTCAGAACATGTCCTTAACATCAAGTACACCTTATTCTTCCCTTATCACATCTTATCTGCAGATTTATCACATCTTATCTGCAGATAAACACATCTAAATAGGCAAGTACTAGTACACCTCGAAAAATGGCCAAATATCGTTCCCTTACACTACCCTTGGGAACACACACAAGATACAGGGCTGACTCCAGTCAACCGCCCAACTTAGACTGCCACGGGATGACACATCTCCCGCACAAACAGACACCGGACTCGGCTGTTCACGGACTCCCCGTGAGCTATTCACAGCCGGCCGAAACCAGTACAGAATAACTACATGACCAGCGCTCACACGCTTTCTGTACACTCTGTTTTCTAACATATAAATGTTTAAACAACTCACAATTAAACCAGCTAACAAGTGCGACAACCCTGAATTCACACTGTATAATCAGTATAGTACGTATCATTCCCCTTTGACCTTAACACACCCTATGCTGCAATTATGTTTTGAAGAATTATAAATGGTGAAGTGTACTATTTTTAGTATAAACTTTATATTAATCTTTTCTGTAAACATGTACTTATTATATATAAAACTATAGGGGAATAGATAGAGAATTGTAATATATGGTGTCTTTGGTAGTATTAACACAAGTATGTTCGGTATACTTAAAATATTTTGCATGTAAAATTGAAAAACACTAAAAAGTTAACGGTAGAATATGAGCTTACCAAAGACAAATTAATGTTGTAGACAATAAAACTTTCTTTTTAGTCTTCAAACATCAAGGTAATCCATTGCTTATGGCCACAGTTAGTACATGTAGTGTTATTCACACCAGTTTTTACTGTGATAAGATTAAAATAAATTATGCAATATTGCATTACATAATTTTCAATGTGGAAGCAACAGTTTTCAACTACAGAAACCCTCAGTAACTACACAACTTACTTACTTAGTCGTTCCCCTTCTACCGTGAGGTGTAGAGGTTTGGAAGAGAGAGTGCCAGACTATCCTATCGGCTGTCTTCCTCCTGGCCTGGTTCCATTCTAGTCCTCGGTCCTTCAAAGATTGTCTAATGTTGTCCTCCCAGTGGACTCTGGGTCATCCTGGGGGTCTGGATCCCTGGCTCTTTGTTTCCCATGCTTGTCGTGGTAGCCGATCTTCTCCCATTCTGCAGACATGGCCAAACCATCTTAGTTGGGACTGTTCTACTTGGGTCTGCAGGGGGTGGGATATAAGGCCTTGACGTATCGTCTGGTTGCGTACCATGTCTCTTCTTGTTACCTCAACCACCTTCCTCAGATACCTCATTTCAGAGGTTTGGATCTGGCTTTTGTGGGCTGTAGTCATTGCCCATGACTCGCATCCATATGTCAAGACTGGGACATAGGTGGAGCGGTATACAGCCATCTTCGTTTTCTTACCAACCTCTCTCTTGCTGAGGAATCCTCGATTTATGGCCTGAAAAAATCTCCCAGCTGCTGCTTTTCGAGTGGCCAACTCTTCTTTGATGCCTCCCTTTCGGTCGATAATAGCTCTGAGGTATTTAAAGTGGTCTACCTGCTCCAGGACCTGTTCTCCCAGCTTAATCTGATGTCTTCTTTCTTCTCGTGATATCACCATGGATTTTGTTTTAGAGCTGCTTATGACCATCCCTCTCTTCTCCAGCTCTTCCTTCCAGACTTGCAGGTTGAATTGGAGATGTGCCTCTGATTTGCAACTACACAAACCCCCAGTAACTATACAAACCCCCAGTTCTATTCTTTATCTTGTCAGAGAAGTTTGGGCACTACACCAGGTAGAAACTTAAGCTTACATGTTTAGATGCCTCCAAACTACTGCATAGAGTCACAGGGGGCAGAGTGTGATAGATGAACCCAAATGCACATAGAGACAAGATAACAATAAAATCCAACATGAATGACAGACAACACTGGAGACAGAGGTCCAGGAGCTGATGGAAAATTTAAATCTCTGACATATACAAATTCATTCATATTGTAAGCTCATGATGATGATGAATCATACCTGTATGTGTTTGCAGTCATGTCCTCGAGCCGGCAATGTTATCCTCCGGCACGTGATAGGACATTTTAATGGGACTTTTATTGCTGTTTGCTCCACGCCATCTTCTCCATTCACTGCGCTGTTTGGAGGAACACTGGAGAAATTTCTTTTGACTGCAGAGAAGGTTATAAACAGCATGTCAAAACAGTTTATAGGAAGGTACAGGTCACAATGGTATTACGTCAGTCATCATCATGCTGTTCCTCATACACAACCTTATATTAGACAGCTCGTACAAAAGGCCTAGGGGAGCAAACATCCTACTCTTTCCGTGTCTCTTCAAAACTATATGGGAGTGTCACAGCAGGAACATACATTATGACGTATAACACAAAATGTTTCAGGAAAACCCATGTTTCCACCACTACAAGAAACATATCCTATTAATTATCAAACACATCAGTGCATATGTGGACATATTTACAAAATATTTATCCACAATTACACAGAGAAAATACACAGTTTATGAACTTAAATGTAACAAATGATAGCTAGGTTGCATGTGCAGAAACATCTGTACAGTTGAGGACCCTTATCAAACTTTGGCAGCGACATAGACACAACTGGGAGATTGAACAGTGGTATCAAAATTAGAATACAGAAAGTAAAAGAGACTTTCACTGGACTGGGAAATACATGACAAAAGAAATCCATGACAAAAGAAATCCATGTTGATCTGGCATAAATCCATGTTGATCTGACGTAAATGCACGTTAATCTGACATAAAGCCATGTTGATCTGACATAAATGCGTGCATGTGTAGAATAGAAGAATCAAAATTGTATGACAAGATCACCAATGTGGAACTGATGGAAAGATGCAGACAAATAACAGTGGAAAAAGTGGTGAGGAAAAGTCATTGGATTTGGATAGATTGCGCAGTGAGAAAACCAACTAACAGAATTACAAGACAGTGGTTGTTCTGTGTGATGAATTTACCATGATACAACGTTAAAATATCTCCAAAATTAACGATAAAATGTAGGGATAAAAATAATGCGTAAGATACTAGGAGACATGCTCGCCCATGCCCGCCTTTCCAGCCACCATTCAAATTATCTAGTTAGACGTGCAGACGGAACGTTTACCCTTTGTAGACGGGGGGGAATGAAACGGAGATAAAAAAAGGAAAGATATGACTGAACACGTGTTAGAAGTTCGAACGGCAAAAAGACGCAATTGGGGGTGAAAGGAAAAAATTCACGTCCCTAGTTGACACAAAGTAAGGAAATGGACAAGAAAAGGACCTTAGCTCTTATTCGAGACAGTCATTTCTTGGACGTTTTTCGATACTTGGTCTTTATTTGAATGCCGCGGCAAAACACATGAGAGAAGGTTCTCGAACAAATTTCAAAAACTAAACTTGAGAAAAAATATGTTTTTTCTTAAAAATAGAGTTATGAAAATAAAACCTAGCTAGTTTGATAGCCCATCTTGAGCAGAGAAATAATATGCTTTCATTTATACAGACGGATAGATAATAAGGAAGATATTGACAAAAGACTGTATTGTTCATATCAGACGAGCGACTGCACTGTTAACCAATGTCACTAAAAGTTTCCAAAATCTTGGCCTTGAGCATGCAAACGTAAAAATCGAGCTGTAATTAAAGAGAGGGGAAATGGTGGAGAATTGTAGCTAAAAATAACTTAGGAGGCAGATTCGTGTAGGAAATGCATGTAGAACCAAGCGTGTTTTTTATGAAAAAACAAGTAGAGACAGACGGACTAACAGACCGTAATACATACTTGACTGAGATCTGACTGAAGTGACTTTTGGTTGTAGATTTGAAAGTTAGGGGGGAAGTCGGCGATTGGTCAACGCATTTTATAGTAGCGGGACAGAGATGTGAAATTTTGCCATTTGACATAAGTCTGTTCAGAGACGCAGTTTAAATTAATAGTGGTGTTGATTCCAGAAGAATACAAATATATAGTGGGACGCCATCATACAGCCAGCAGCTCAGCTGAGTTTTGCTAGCAAATTTAACTGTGTTCTCAATTCTGAATTCTGAATTGTGAGTTTCTGTTTGGCACCAAAGCGGTGTCAAATGCTGTAGTGATATACACAAGTGTGGACCAGTGCAGTCTACCATTGTGTCAGAGCAGCCGTATATTATCCCCCAGCACGGAGAGGAGGGGGCCACCAGACTCCTGTAATAGATCGACGCAGGCGAGATAAGTGATATCTGGCCTGCTGGACGTTCACCAACTGATTTTACCAACTAACTTATCAACTAAGTCACCATCAAATAAAGACATACCCTTGTGGGAAATTAAACTATATATTCATCCCCTAAGTCAATGGACAATGTTTGGTAGTCATAGACTGGGAGTGATGACACCACCCCAACAGCATATCTAGTAATAAGTTCTCCTGGGACTATCTTAATATAATTATTATTAACCAGTCATTTGAAATAATTAGGTACACATTTTCCATTTTATTATGTCATATGATTATGCATTCCATTTATAACTCCATAATATTTCTTATGTGCTGACCAACTAAACAATTGGGTCAGAACAAATAAATTTATCAAAAGATTTAACTTTTAAAACTAAAACAGCCTGAGTTAGTTTAGTGTGTTATAAATTTTATTAATACTATTAGACTTCTTAAATATCTGTGTGTGTGTGTGTGTAATCTACCACAACACATTACATATCAGTACCCTAGACTTTTAACGTAGCTACATTCATTAGAAAAAAAGATATGTGTGAGGTCGTAAGTGGTAGTAAGAAGGGCCTTCTGTAATTCACATCTACATTTATCTCAGGAGCCTTCACAGCTGACCTCATACATCACACTAGGTAACATCAACCATACAATACCATCAAAATCCACTACATTCTGGAACCCCGGAGTAAAAAGAAACAGAAAGGATCCTGTTACACGCCTACTGAGGCATACTGGGAATATGGTATTAGGCCCATCACACTAGGGGTGATGTAGTCAGCACCACGCTGGTCGCCTTAACCTTCCTAGAGTTGTTCTGGTACCCAATTCACGAGGCTGGATCGACCCCAAAGCCGTTTGCAGTCTTAAAAAAAAAAATCGCCCCTCAACTGGGGATTGAACCCTGGACCACCGAGCTAGGATGCCAGTGCACTAACCACTGCGCTACCGTGACTCCTAAAAAGTCATTGAGAATGGAACTGCAGATAAAGACTTAAAAAAGGATAATGAAGACATGGAGAAAACTCAAACAGATGCCACAAGACAGTTGAGCTCAGCATGAGCTGACAGGCTATACTCCACAGGGAGCAGAAGAATAATGATGGTCTTAATTAACATCTGTAAACTGAAATGAAAATTCTTCAACCTCTACTATACCGTTTCCTCACATTCCAGACCAAAATTCTTGCAGCACACATTGGTTACATAAATAGAAATATTTCAAACATTACTCAAGAGTCAAAATGGCCAGTATACTATATCACTCTGACTCAACAGCTTTGTGTAACACTTACTATATCACTCTGACTCGACAGCCTTGTGTAACACTTACTACATCCCTCTGACTCAACAGCTTTGTGTAACACTTACTCTATCACTGTTTCAACAGCCTCATGTAACACTTACACAACAGCCCTGTGCAACAGTACTGTGTAACAATTACTCTATCCCTCTTTCTAAACAGCCTCATGAAACACTTACTTTTGGTAATACAGTGTTCGGCAGGAAGCAAGCGTTTCCGTAACAAGCCTTGCAGGACTGACTGAATGCTCGGCCTATGGACTAGTTGGAGAACAAATAAGTGGGACTGCAGAGGGAAAAAAAAACCTGATTAAAAATACTTGAAATTCAAAAATTATTTCTGCTTTATCAAATACAAACAAATTTTAACTCAGCAGAACTTGATAAATCAGACGTAATAAATAACCAATACACTGAATTCAATACACGATGTACATTTGTATGTTTCACTAACAATAAACAAACTTTAGAGAGAAAGCAAGGTTCAACTCTGGTGGATGAATGATGTCATTTACTGTGGGAGTTGAGAACTTACACAGCAGCAGGCAGTGACAGTTATCTGGATAGTGTTGCGACCCGCCTGACAGACATCTTTGAGGTACAGTGGTTTATGGGTGGATTTGTTGTCACCCCGCTCAATGTTAAGGGGTGTGGCATTGACGCTGACTGTCACCGATGCTGGCCAGTTGGTGCTCATCTGACGATCCTCGTGGTAGAAGCATTTCAGTTGCAGCTCTAAATCAGACCTGCCATGAATATGAGATAATAAAATTAGAGAGTTTTTGTTTGTACTTCTTAGTCCGTTGTCATTATATCTTTAGAAATCTGTGCTATGCTAAATGGTAATGATGATAATGATGGACACTAACACATTCTCTCTCTCTTTCACATGAACACAGACACTCACATATTAACACATGCACACACAAATAATAAATGCCTTCATGCATTGACCAAAGTCTCATGTATTCCTTATGGTCTCTGAGCAGACAAAGAAAGAATCTGCCTACTACTACCTCAGGTAAGAGGTGACTAATACTATGGGGCAGGCAACCTCATAATGGAAAATGAATTGCTACAGAAACATGAATGTTTTGGTCTTGTAGACTCCTGTAAGGGAACCAGCTGTAGGCTCCTGCAAGGGAACCAGCTACAGGCTTCTGCAAGGGAAACAGCTACAGGCTTCTGCAAGGGAACCAGCTACAGGCTTCTGCAAGGGAACCAGCTACATGCTTCTGCAAGGGAACCAGCTACAGGCTTCTGCAAGGGAACCAGCTACAGGCTTCTGCAAGGGAACCAGCTACAGGCTTCTGCAAGGGAACCAGCTACAGGCTCCTGTAAGGGAACCAGCTACAGGCTTCTGCAAGGGAACCAGCAACAGGCTTCTGCAAGGGAACCAGCTACATGCTTCTGCAAGGGAACCAGCTACAGGTTTCTGCAAGGGAACCAGCTACATGCTTCTGCAAGGGAACCTGCTACAGGCTTCTGTAAGGGAACCAGCTACAGGCTTCTGTAAGGGAATCAGCTACAGGCTTCTGCAAGGGAAAAGACTACAAGCTTCTCAGGGGAACCAGCTACAGCTTCTGCAAGGGAACCAGCTACATGCTTCTCAGGGGAACCAGCTACAGGCTTCTGCAAGGGAACCAGCTACATGCTTCTCAGGGGAACCAGCTACAGGCTTCTGCAAGGGAACCAGCTACATGCTTCTCAGGGGAACCAGCTACATGCTTCTCAGGGGAACCAGCTACAGGCTTCTGCAATGGAACCAGCTACAGGCTTCTCAGGGGAACCAGCTACAGGCTTCTGCAAGGGAACCAGCTACATGCTTCTCAGGGGAACCAGCTATAGGCTTCTCAGGGGAACCAGCTACAGGCTTCTGCAAGGGAACCAGCTACATGCTTCTCAGGGGAACCAGCTACAGCTTCTGCAAGGGAACCAGCTACATGCTTCTCAGGGGAACCAGCTACAGGCTTCTGCAAGGGAACCAGCTACATGCTTCTCAGGGGAACCAGCTACAGGCTTTTGCAAGGGAACCAGCTACATGCTTCTCAGGGGAACCAGCTACAGGCTTCTGTAAGGGAACCAGCTACATGCTTCTCAGGGGAACCAGCTACAGGCTTCTGCAATGGAACCAGCTACAGGCTTCTCAGGGGAACCAGCTACAGGCTTCTGCAAGGGAACCAGCTACATGCTTCTCAGGGGAACCAGCTATAGGCTTCTGCAAGGGAACCAGCTACATGCTTCTCAGGGGAACCAGCTACAGGCTTCTGCAAGGGAACCAGCTACATGCTTCTCAGGGGAACCAGCTACAGGCTTCTGTAAGGGAACCAGCTACATGCTTCTCAGGGGAACCAGCTACAGGCTTCTGCAAGGGAACCAGCTACATGCTTCTCAGGGGAACCAGCTACAGGCTTCTGCAAGGGAACCAGCTACAAGCTTCTCAAGGGAACCAGCTACAAGCTTCTGTAAAGGAAACAGCTACATGCTTCTCAGGGGAACCAGCTACAGGCTTCTGCAAGGGAACCAGCTACAGGCTTCTGCAAGGGAACCAGCTACATGATTCTCAGGGGAACCAGCTACATACTTCTCAAGGGAACCAGCTACAGGCTTATGCAAGGGAACCAGCTACATCAGGGTTCATAGCAAATTTCTTCAAGCATTTTCCAGGCTTTTTCCAGGTTTTTCCAGGTCCAGCACGTGATTTTCAAGGATGGGAAACTCTAATATTTTCCTCATCTAATTTTCTCAGACATAATTATCACTTTGCTGACCAGCAATCCGGAGCATTACCGTCTCCCATTACCAAGGGTGTTTGCAGATTTCTTTAAAAAGAAAATTTTTTTTTTTTAAATTCATAAAAGATTGAAAAACAGACATCTTTTCCCAGTTTTTAGCGAATTTGTTCAACGTCAGCGCAATAAAATGTTAGTGACATGGATGTCAATGAATAAAATAAGCTTGATTGACGTATTGATTTAATGATTAACGTATATTAACATAAAAGGCTAATAAAATTGTGAATAAAATGCAAAAAAAACTATTTTTCGTGTTTGTCTTTTTTGAATGTATTCTGCGTCTGTGGCATGACAATGAGCGTTTGTAAATGTTTGAGTAGCTACGTACCTCTAGTTGGAGTCTGAGCTGCTTCCTTTATTAACTGGGATTGAAGTTGTAGCTGTAGGTCTATGCAAGAGTCTTTGTCTGGATCGTTGATAATCCTTGACTGTGTGGTATAACTTGAAGCAGAATATCAGGCATAGAGGTACATTGCAATCTGGGCAGTACATGCAAGTCTAACTTCTGTTCCCTGCAGCCTTACACACTTTACAGTCTGGTTTGTACCTTGTCCTTTCATATTTATCAATGAAGTGGTGCTCAGTAAGTCATGTTGTTGTGACCTGTGGTTTTGAAGGTGTCACATTACGTCGAAGAATAGCAGGTTCAATAAGAGTCATACTGACATCCTGATCTTTGCTTTGATCTTTTTTTGTAGAGTTGGCAGTGTTGTAGGTTATGTGCCCATTGACCAGGGCAGTTTCAACTAAGAAATGATATAAAAATAGGATATGTGTGGGTAGGGGTAGCTTGCACCTAGTTGGCTGAAGTAGTCGACACCTCCCATACTTTTGCTGTATTTTTCTGCAAGCAAAGGCTTCTGAATTGTTCTGCCCTAAAGAATGTGTCTTTCTGCCTTGTTAATATTATCATTGGAGTGAACAGTAGATATAAGGTTAAATCTTTTCATATCATGCCAGGTGACTGTCAGCATGCCTTATCTTCTGTAAAGTTCGTTCGCACAAAACACAGGATGATTTGTCTTTTTCAATTTGAGTTGTTTTTTCTTCAATGCTACAGGAAAATGCTTCCTATTTTCAGCTACTGTTCCAAATGCACCAATCTGAATTTCAGATCTTGAAATAAAGCTGAAGGCTGAATAAAAACTACCACAGAAGAGAATATGTCCCTTGTTGCGTATGAAATTTGAATTAAAACTATGGTGACTTTTCACTGAAAAAAGAGTCCAAATAATCTCAGCTCTGAGAGTTTCTTCCTTTGTCACAAATGATGTCACATCTGTAGGTCTCCTAATAGTGTTAGATGTTTTTGACGTGTCCGAGGGAATAGTGTTAGATAGTTTTGATGTTTCTGAGGGAAAAACTGCTCCTTAGGGTAGTGTTCTTTTCTGTTTAAAAAACAAACAAAAAATGGAACACACAAATACCTTATAAGTAGGCCTAAGCTATGTATATTTACCAAGTCAAAGTTCTAAACGCATGAATAATATAGTCAAACAATATTTAACTAGAACAAAAGTTAATATATAGTAATTGGGAGGGTGAAGGTATGATGATATCCTTATAACACTTATGATAAGTGAAAATCTATTAAATATCTAACTGGAAACATCAGGCCTTTACACACACACACCCCCTCCCCATCTTTACTATTTTTGTTTGATTTTTTTTGTTGGGGTTTGTTTTGTTTTATCGTTTCTGTTTGTTTCGATTAAAAAAAAATTTTTTTTAATTATTTTTAAAATTTTAAATAACATAGGTCTATGCACAAAATTAGTAATTTTCATTTATCCTAATTACAGTGATTTTACAGATGTGACGCCACTTTCATGTTTCGGCGGTTATTCATGTTATCTGGAATTGAAAACATGTAGGCCTAGGCATATCCTAATTATAACCCTGCAGAGCAGAACGGGATATGTCTCTTCATCATAAATATAATGAAAAAGCATTCAAAATATATTTATTTCCCAAAAATGTGGTGAAATGAACAGTGGGACACGTCTGATAACAGAGTAGGCTATAGGATATGGAATCGCCATCAATTTCTATTCTTGACCATCTCAAACTGTGTCAAACATATTCTCGTAAGCAGTTGTAAACCAAGAAATTTCATTCAAACACTAATTTTGGCCATGGTTAAAAATAACTAAATAGGCCTACATTGTAAATTACGGCCGCAAGTATAGTAGGCCTATCTATAAACCGCACTTAGCCTATGTAAATATGTTTTATAAATGAATTTATTACTTACCTCGGTTGAAATGAACGATTTAATACAACATGAATGCATAGAGACAAGTTCTTGGTGTTGTTGTTTTTTTTTTTTAAGTTTTGGCGAGGCGCGGTACGTTCAACCTAGTCGGTTATATTAGGGCGCATATCCAAATATAAAAGGCCCTTAGGTCTGAGGTTATAAATACATTTTTTCCCAGTCGTGGGTTTTTGCTCCGCAGTGAATATGTGTAGTTATGTGTCCTTTCGTAGCAGTTAGGGTTAGGTTTAGTATTAGGGTTAGGATTTGGGTTAGCGTTAACCTTAATCCTAACCTTAATACTAAATCTAACCCTAACTGTTACGATACAAGACATAACTACACATATTCACTGCGGAGCAAAAACCCACGAGTAATAGGAAATTACCGCAAATCGCCGAAAACACGAACCGCCGAAAACGTCTGGAAATGGATTTTGTGCCCAAAGGGAAGTAAAAATTCTGCGGTAACTGAAGTTTAACGAAAAATACCATCAATAACCGAAAAATGGAAAACTTCCGATTTTTTATATTTTTTCAAGGTCCGATGCGGGAAATTCAAGGCTGTTAGCCATTTTTCCAGGCTTTTCAAGGCCTGGAATTTTTTTTTTCGTTTTCCAGGTTTTTCAAGGTCGCTACGAACCCTGTACATGCTTCTCAAGGGAACCAGCTACAGGCTTCTGCAAGGGAACCAGCTACATGCTACTAAGGGGAACCAGCTACATGCTTCTCAAGGGAACCAGCTACAGGCTTCTGCAAGGGAACCAGCTACAAGGGTGGTTCTGTGCTAAAAAAAGACAAATAAAGGAACTGATGATGCATTGGTTGTAGGTCAAAGAAGAAATGCCAACCTGTACATAAGTGTATTGTTGACTCTGTCCCTCAGATGAAACACATGGTTGCTGACTGCGAGGTTGTGCTCCAGCCTGAATGGTTCTAGCACACCATCCCTGATTGGGAATGTTAGCCTCAGCTTATCTGGATCTGTAAACACGTCATCAAGGAGAAAATTAACAAGCTAAACCAAATACCTAAAGCAGTACTTGTGAAAACTTCAGAAATCAACATAGGAGGGTTTTGTACATGAACAATCACCTATCATAATGACATATACTTCTGAATGTGTCCTTTGTCATAAAAACTCTGTTATTTTCTTTCTCATTTTAAAATAATTTTTATAACTTAACCCTGAGAGAATAAATATTCTTGCTAATTCTTTTTGCTCTGTCCTTTGTACTTCGCTTGTTGCACAGTATAGTACAATCACTGCAGTGGGACCCTGTTACGCACAGATTCTTTCGTAGGCAATATATATATATATAGGAAAATATCTACCTGTCTGGTGGAACACTTCATTTGATAGTCAAAGGTACATAGCTCTTGATTAAGTTGATGTTACATTTTATTATATTTGTCATCTTCTCTTGGGTCTTAACCTGGCGGATGAATATTAGATTTACGTCGGGTTGTTTCCTTGTTTGGACAGAACAGATCGGTCTTTCTTGGAATGTTTATAACCTGAGTTGATGTTTATTATCTGTCCATTTAAAGCGATTTGGTCTTGTATCTTTGTTGGGTTGTGTCCAACATCGGCCCATCTTGAGTTGAACTCTGGGGTCATGCGCTTCTGCGCATGTGTCGAATTTAGGTCGTTGAGAGAGACTTCCGCGATGGGGGATCCTGAGTTGCTGCGCGGACAGACAGGTCCGAAGTTTTGTCTCTGTGGTTAATTCTGGGGAATGAGATATTCTCTCTGTATGACTATCATGTCAGTGATTCTCCCCAATGTTCATTCTTTACGCCAAGGGATGGCGTGTGCTATTTGCTAGTGTGATTTTTCTAGGACAATAAGGTAAAAAAGACATTTACTGAACCTTTTCCTATGCCTAGATGTGCAGACGTGCTATCGTCTGCCCATATGAGTGATTGACTATGTTAAGACGACATTTTTCCTAGCAGCACTATGTATTTGAGGTACGCAGCACCAATTATAGGATATTCAGAGTCCAATATATTTATATCATGAACAGAGCCCTTTACTTGTGCTCTATTATACATCTTCGCTGGTGAGTGAAGCTCACCGCAGATAGGACTGTTTTGGATCCCGCCTTTGCCTAGCGGAATATTGATCAGAGAACAGGGATGCCTTACTATCTGATTATGATACAGAGACCTGTCTACTATTAAAATCCACTACTGGTGGTTTAAGATTGTCGTCATATAAGCCTGCTAATTGCAGCCGGTAATTCTTCAACAGAAGAGGTTCTGTCAGGAAACCATTGTTTATGTATATCTATATTTGGAAGCATTAACTGACACGATCAGTCAGTTAGGCCTGAGATTAAATGCAACTAGAACCCTGAGTGACTGTCTACTAACGTTCTGTTGTATCCACATTCAATACGAATGCATATTTGATGTTGTAGACCATTTTCAAGCATGCAATGTTTTGCCAACCTGTTCAAGTGACTGTATCTGTGATGTTAGAGTGCGTCCATTATTAAATGTATGAAACGTCATCAGTAGTCTACACTTTATTGACTTCTAGCTGTGATAGAGTGAGTGATTTGTCAACTTACAGAACTGTATACCCATTCGCATATTTACACCTACACTCTCACTCTATGTCAACCTGTCCCTTGTCAGCGCCTCAACACTTGACGAACAAGGTGACCTAAATACCAAACACTGTGTCGGAACAAGTTGACCATTCTACGGTGTGCCCAGCTCTAACAGTGGCATACAAGTAACATTGGGATTGACACACAACACATTCATTCTACATCAAGAGAACATTCATCTATGTGTCCAGTATAACCTTAGCCATGTGGAGGCTAAAAACAGCCCTTATCAATGTGGTGGGCCAGATTTCTGGGTCTAACCTGCACAGTGGACATTGCATAGAGGTCAGCTACTGATACCAGATTGTTTCCCGTCGCCTCATACGACACACGTACACCTTACAGCAGTACAAGTCTACAGTCGATGTCAGCTACTGAGCGTTTTTTGTCACGTTATCTGTCAAGCGAATGCAGTAATTAGGTCAGCGCTTGTTGACATTTTACATTGAACAGACATTGCTACACATAACAGCGTTGGGTCTTCTAGTTTCAACCATTGTTGCTAGAAGTAACATTACATCTATACTTTGGAGACCACTAACTGTTGTCGTTGTTGCAGTACCCTTCAACGGTGGATCTTCTCTACATTATTATCTGGTGTTGAACTTTGCTGTACTGAAGGCCTGGATTTTCCTTAAGGACTATTCTAGTATATTATATAATTGTGCCTTCCTTTCAACACATTATATTTACATGCTATATGTTTACATTTATGTATTTTGTTGTCTCGGTGTGTTTGCATAGCGGGTCTAGGTTGGGAGGTGTCTTATAGTAGAAATCCCACGTCACAGAGGGTCTACTTTAAGCGTGTCTATAGGGACTTATCGCGAATTTCCCATAGCGGAAATAGCTAGCGACTTTGTGTTGCTTTTGCGATATTTTTGTTTAGTTGTGATGAAGTGTACCTTTCGTTGTTTTTGTTATATTTTTTCTGTTCTTTAGTTTTGATTTGTTTTGTTTGTATTTGTTTGCCTCTTCTTTCTTTCATTCATTTCTTTACACCTTTATGTTTATACACTGTTGTGTCAGTTCTTTGTTCGATTTTCGCAGTTATCATCACATATTTTGTGACATTATCTTTAGTTACGCTTTTTTTCATTTAGTTGACCTCTGCGAATGTTTTCGTATTGTCTTTTATGATTGTCCTTTGTTTATGTTGTTGGTTGACATATACTATTTATGGATATATTTGATCATGCACTATTAGCTGTGTAGTGCACTTGTGGTATAGAATCAACTGGTGGTGTATTATTAGTATTATTATACAGCTGATTATACAAGACCTTATTAAAGGCTTGTTTCCCACAGAGATTGGGATAAAGTGAGCTGGTTATTCAAGTTTATTAAAAACTTGCTTTCATTTACTTTGAAATAAATTGCATTATTATTTCAGGTAACTAGTCTCATATTGTTAGACATTATGTCGACTTTAGACTACTTTATTGAGCAAGGGAAAGCCCTTAACTCTTAGAGGCCGAAATGACGCTACCAACGTACATCCGCGAAACCCCTAGAAGCCAAAACGACAATGCCAACGTCGTTTTTGTGTTCCGTGAAATGTGTTCCGTATTTTAGTAATTTGGTATTTTAACATAATAAAAGTTACTATTTTTTTATTCAGAAGAGCGCTATCTTTGAGTTGTGATTCGGAAACACGCTTGTTCTAGCTAATTTCACTGTGAAAAAACTGTAAATCTGTCAGCTTTCGATCTGCGATTATTGTTGTTTATACAGACAATGTCTAGAGAACCAACCACATCATGTTTATCAAAACGTAGGTCTTTTTTATCTGTAGAAAAAGCTAGGGAACTGTGTATCTTTGACGAGTTTAACGAGAATGATGATTTTGAAATTGAAAATGATGATTTCGAATTTGAACTTAACGAAGAAGCTAGTTCTAATGAGGAGGGAGCGTGGTCACAGCCAGGCCCTAGTGCTACAAAAAGTTTTTACCAAATCATCGACAAAAAGGGGGAAAAGCATTAGTACCAAGGAGCAACAAGGGGCAATTAGTAATGAATGGATTTCAGTACCAAACATCAGTATTACAGAGACCCAAAACGCATTCAGATTTCTTCCCAAATATGGTCGCAAACCAGGAGTACACGATGACTTAGGTCTTATTGAGGCATCAACTCCTTTTGACTGCTATAGGACATTGTTTACTGATGACATTGCAAATTCAATAGTACATTCTGTAAATGAGTATGCAAAACTTAAAGTTCTTAAAAATAATCCATCCCTAAAAAGATCTAGATTTTGCAACTGGACAGCACTATCTTCTTCTTCTTCTTGCGATCGCATCTTTGATGATTACACCGTCAGACGAGTTCTCATGATGAATTCGACTGTTGTTTGAAGTTCCTCTTTAACTCCATATAGCTTTGAGTTTAGTGTTGAGTCATTGGGCCAGTATATCTTTCTTAACTGGTCATACAGAGGACAGTCCTGTAGAACATGCTCAGCAGTTTGTTCGTTTAATCCACATGTGCACAGTGGTGAAGCAGACAATCGTAGCTTGTGCATGTGTTTATTCAGTTTGTTATGCCCTGTCCTGAGTCGAAAAATAGTTGTCTGTCCCTGCCGGTCGAGAGTGTGATAGTCGTCTTTGGGTTGGTTCTGTTCTCTTCTGATAGTCTGGATAGCTCTCTTTTTCTCAAAGTATGTGACTTCATTATCTTCTTGTTCACATTCTCCTCCCTTTTTTGCAAGTTTATCTGCCTTTTCATTTCCGGGTACACCACAATGAGATGGTACCCACTGAAGTATGGTTCTCTTTTTGGCAGCTACCTTGTTTAGTTCATTTCTCAGATGCGGGAGTTTACCACCCTTGAGAGCTTGCAGGACAGACAGTGCATCTGTGAGGATGACTACCTGGTGGCAGTCAGAGTTGGTGTTATAAATCATATTTGCAGCTTGCTCTAGAGCTTGAACCTCAGCTGTATAGTTGGAACAGAATTTACCAGTGGGAATGTGCCTAGTCTCATAGTGGTTGTCAGGATATGAGATAAAGATACCGGCACCTCCATTCCTAACAGCATTAGTTGCTGATCCATCTGTATAGGCATGTATCCATGATTGATCGGGATAGCTTTCTTGGATCATACTCAATGTAGCAGTTCGTTTTTGCAGATCATTATACTCACATCCACTTGTGAGACCACTGACTGTTGTATTAATTTGGAGGGCACTGCTGGCCTGCTCCCATGGTACAGGGTATAGGGTGGGCTTCAGTGGTGTTGTCTTCATGGATAGGTCTTCTTGATGCTGTCTTATAAGTCTTTTCCCCCGATGCACAAAGCTGCTACGCTTTAGACGTCCCAATGCCAGATCATCTAGTCTTGCCTTCATTGGGTGCATTGGCATACTGTTGTACTTTTCCATCTGGATCATGGTTTTTTGTGTCTCTTCTATGGGACAATGTCTGTAATCCAGCAACCTTCTGCATCTCTGTTATTGGTGTAGTTTTCATGGCTCCTGTAATGAGCCTGAGAGCTTGATTTTGCACCTTGTCCAAAGACTGCAGATGTGAGTTAGCAGCTGATGACCATGCTGCTGAGCTAAACTCTAAGTGTGGTCTTATTACTCCATTATAAATCTTCTTTAGATTTCGTTCATTTGCTCCCCAGTTGGTACCTGCTAATTTTCTGAGTATGCCTAGTCGTCTTCGGGCCTTTCCTTCTGCATTTTCAATATGCTTATGCCATGTAAGCCTTTGGTCAAATGTCACCCCAAGATAGGTGGGGTAGCTTTCTTCCTTGATCACGGTTGTCCCTAGGTGTATGTTAGCTGATTTGTCCTTGGGGGCGAGGGAGAACAGTGTTGTGGAGGTTTTGTCTGTGTTTATTGTGATAAGCCATTTCTCTGCCCATGACACTAGCATGTCTGCTGCCCGCTGCATTCTATAATTTGCTGTGGTGACATTTTCATCAGCGCACCAGAGTACTAGTTCATCTGCATATAAGGCAGCTTTAACTCCTGCAGGGAGATCTTTCACCAGGTCATTGATGTAAACAAGGAAGAGTGTTGGGGAAATTACTCCTCCTTGAGGTACCCCCTGATGGAGACACACTTTTCTGCTCTGCAGACCGTCAAGAGTGACTCTAGTTCTCCTGTTATGCAAGTATGACTGGATCCATTTCATCATGTTGCCTTGGATTCCACTTCTCCTAAGTTTTGCAATGAGGCCATCTTTCCACACCTTGTCAAAGGCCTGCTTGAAGTCGACCCAGATCGTTAGGACCTTTTTCTTCTCCTGGAAGGCATCTTCTATTGCTTGAGACAAGTAAGTAACTTGGTCTTCTATACTGTAGCATTCTCTAAATCCAGCTTGTTCCGGCACCAGGATCTGCTCAGACTCTAAATACCATTTCAATCTGTGGTTGACTATTCGCTCCATAGTCTTCCCAACACAGCTTGTGAGACTGATTGGCCGGTAACTTGCAGCCTCGGTCTTACATTTCCCTTTCTTTTAGTATGGGTATTGTGATGGCTTCTCTCCATACTTGGGGTACCGTTCCTTTCAACCAGCTGTGGTTGAATATCTCAAGCAGTTTTGTCTTTGCTGCTGAGCTCAGATTTACTAGCATTTCGTTGCTGATTTTGTCTGGGCCGGGTGACTTTTGAAACTTAAGCTTGGAAATAGCCTTCTGTAGTTCTCCTAGTGTGATGGGTTCCCTCATTGGGGCAGGAGTATCTGTCTGTCCCATGGTTGCCAGTATTTCTTTTCTTATCTCTCTCTGATGGTCTATGTTAATGGGTAAGTTGCTTTCTGAACTGTATCTTCTAGCAAACAAGTCTGCAGCTTGTTTTCCTCTGAAAAGTTTGCCACCTTCATCCAATGTGATAGTCTGCCTTGGTGAGGAATGCTCTTCATTTAGAGACTTGACTAATCTCCAAAGTTTCCTGCCGTCTTTCTCAAGGTTCAGCGATGCCGTTTTAGTTCTCCAGCTTTTCCGCTTTTCTTCTAGCTTTGTTCTCTGAAACTCTGCTACAGCCTTTTTCCATTTGTTGTGAGTTTCAAGTGAAGGCTGAGACTCTGCGTCCTTTCTAGCCTTGTCCATAGCTTCCTGACGTTCTTGGAGTGTGCTGGACCAGTATGGTATGTAGTTACGCCGGCATCCTTTGGGAATGGTTTCTTTTGCAGCTTGTAGTATGCATCTGTTGAAGTCTTTTACCACTTCATTAATGTCTCTGTTCTGTACCTTGAGGGTAGACAGCAGCGTGTTCACCTGATGCCTGAATAAACCCCAGTTGGCTTTTTTGTAGTTCCATCTTGTAATGGCTGGGCCTGTACTGAGAGTTGCACTCTGGACAGTAAGAAAGATTGGGCGATGGTCGCTTCCCCCTAGTTGGTCTCCTACTTCTCTACTAATAGATCCAGCTATATCTGGTGTGGAGAAGGCAAGATCTGGTGTTGAGGTTGTGTGCCATCCTCTGGAGTAGAAGGTAGGAGTATCTGTGGCATTGTTGACTAGGATTAGGGAGTGATCATCTTGCCAAGTTTCAACCTCTTCACCTCTGTGATCCAGATGGTTATAGCCCCAGCTCTGGGAGTGGCTATTAAAGTCTCCAACTGCTATAAAGTTGGTGGCTGGTACCTGTATAGAGCTGAGACTCAGGGGTTTGTTGTTCGGACAGTAATAGTTCAGGAGTTCTATTTCCATCTTGTCTACCTTTATCTGCAGCAGCTGATATTCTGCTCCATCCATGAAGGTTTTCCTTTCGTGTGCAGGAATGTTATTCCTTACAAGAGTAAGTACTCCTCCTTTTCGTCTATCTTGTCTGTCGGATCTGAAGCATTGATATCCCCTTATTTTAAAGGTTTGATCTGCTTTCAAGTGAGTCTCTTGGATACAGCAAACACTGACTTGCTTCTCATACAAGATGTTTTCCAGCTCTGTCTTTTTGCTGTATCCAGCCTGCTTGCTGTTCACTCCCTCTGCATTCCAGTGCATCATGACAAGTGGCACTCTGGGTTTCTCTTTTTCTGTTTTGTTTTGGTCAGTAGTTCTCCTCCGCCGTCTGTTGACTCCACAAGACGGTCTAGAGGGTCCTCCAGTAGCTGAGGGTGGGCTCTGTCGAGGCTCAGAGCCCGGCACTGCACCTGCCTGGTGGAGCTCCACAGGGCGAGCACCAGAACGAGATTTATTTGACGGTGTACTCTCCATAGAAAAAAAAAAAAAAAAAAAAAAAAGCGAGTTGCATGATACTGTGGTTTCCGGTGCGCCTTCTGGCCCAGTATCTACGACTTTAGCACCTGTTCAACTGGAGAGTGGGCTCATCCCTAATCTGTTTATGTTCCCAGTAGTAGACTATTCGCAAGCAGCCTGGGGGTGTCACTGCTCTGCGCGGACCTTGTTTACCGAGGCGGCGTCCGAGCTCGTATGGTGAAAATATGGTTGCGTTATCTTCAAAATAGCCCTGTCTTTCCCGTGGCTTTTCTGCCATCCTGCAACTTTGAGTTAGGGAGTTCTGAGCTCCAGTCTCTTTCCCAGGCATTTTATCCTGGCCTGGCACGCATACAGAGGACCCCACTTCTGGTTCTAAGTTAGCAGTTGGGGATAGGTGGGGTAGCACACTGTGCATTCCCCGTCATCCAGGGGGCTCTCCAACTATGCAGAGCTTGCACAATGCTGTGCTCTGGTTCTGGGCTCTCCCAAGGAATCCTCACGTCCTGCACAGAGCCACTTCCCGATACTCTTCACCTGCCAACCCTCCATTGTAGAAATCTCCTGCATGCGGCCATCCAGTCAAGAGCCAGTATTAAGTCTGGTGCCCAAGTGATCCCCCCAAGCTCAGTGTGCAATGCTGGGTTCTCATCATGCTGCAACACAGGAGGGATTGTGATGCTCAGCCATCTCTCTCAATTCTGCACCGATAAGTGACATCGGGGACTTAACTTTGCCTCAGTACTGGGAGGCCCCGTTTCCGGGTACACCACACACAGCCAATTGAGGCAACGGTCGCCATGGGCGTGATAGACGACAAACAGTGAAGAATGAGGCAAGAAAGCATTTAACCCATGAAGTGGGGGTGGATTGGTGCAGACCAGAGCATGTACCACTCGCCGGTGGGTTCTGCATCTACACCTATAGGGTTCCACCCACTCCTCAGCCCATTTAGTCTGGCCCCTCACCCATAGCTCCCGGGATCATTGAGGCGCTCAAGCTCTCCAACCACGGCAAGGTAGGCTTACATGTGGAGAGACAGCACTATCAAACTAAGAGTTGTTAAAATTTATGGCTACAATAAATGCTATGGGCATTGATCCCAGACCTTCTATTAGAGACTATTATTCATCAGAAACTGATTGCCTTTATGCTCCATTTTATCACAAAAACTTTGAAAGAGATAGATTTTTGTCTATCTATCAAAGAATGTTGCATGTGGGACAGCCTGATGCTGAGGGAAAAAGTAAAGTGAAGCCATTCATCAACTCTTTGATTGAAAATTTCAATAATGCCTTTACGCCCTTTGAAAATGTTTCGGTTGATGAAATGATTGTAGGATTTAAAGGGAGATGGAAATACAAGCAATTTAATGCAACTAAACCTAGTAAGTATCATATAAAGAGTTTTGGTCTTGTTGACAGTACCACTGGGTATGTTTTATCCCTGCTTACGTATTATGGAGCGAATACTTCATATGATCCAAGCACAGACACCAATAGTGGGATGGCAATAAAAGTCTTTGGAACTCTATTACAGCAAATTGGAACTGGTTATCATATATTTGCAGACAGGTTCTACACCACCAGGGCACTCATTGAGTATTTGCTTCAGCAAAAGCAATACAGTATTATACTATACTGGCACCCTCCAGTCAAACCAAATTGGCTTTCCATTAGAAATAAAAGCACTTTCCATACCACACATGGAACGGAAATGCTGGCAAACTAAAGATTCATCTTTGCTTTGTATTGGATGGAGGGATAAGAAAGCAAAAAAGCCAGTAATCATTGTTTCCACCAAAACAAATACAGGAATGACTACCATGACAAAACCAAAGCCAATAACAGTCCATGACTATAATCAGAGCATGAATGGATGTGACCGTGCTGATCAAATGCTTGGGTATTATGGCATTCACAAACGACGCAGCAACAAGTGGTGGAAAAAAATATTCTACTGGATAATGGAAATTACTTGTACCAATGCGTTCATCCTCTATAGGCTCACAGGCAGTAGAAAAATGACATTAAAACAGTTCAAAATATCTCTGATTGATGCTTTGCTTCAGTGGGCTGCAGATCTAATGCCCGAGCCACAGAGGAGTATCAAGGCAACACCGGGAAGACCAAGGACAGCCAACCCAATTCAGAGGCTTGAAGGAGCTAAGCATATGATAGCTTACACAGAAAAAGACAGAAGATGTAGAGTCTGCAGCAAACCAGATTCTCCAAAAAAAACAAATTTTATTTGCGAGGGTTGCAATGATTATCCTCACCTCCACCCAAAACACTGCTTCAAGATATGGCATACGCAAGCCACCATTGACTAAAATGTAAATATCCTTTCAGATAAAATTGTGTACATATTGTTTATGCATAATAATGTAAGTACAATACAATATATGATTTACTTTGAATATGACCTTTTTGTTTCCAAATTTTAATAAGGATCGTATTGTCCGCTGGAGTCTCTTAAACATTAACAAAACATCATAGAAAGCTGAAACTTGTAATTAATATTCATATATGGATTAGTTATTTTAAAAAAACCATGGAGCACTTTGGATAATATTTCAGTCTTTATGCATCTGTTGGTGGGTACATTTTTCATTCACTAAAATGAATTTTAAAAAAAAATTGTTTACATTATTACTGATAATTGAATATAATATGAAGAATAGCACTTAAAAGCCCCAATATTATAATTCTAAATATATTTATCTTTACTGTGAAACATAATTTGTGTGTCTTTTGTTGTGTAATATCAACACAATATATGATTTAATTTAAAAGTTCACGCGGCCTTGAATATCTTCTTTTTTATTTTTATGATGATGGTACGGTCTGCTGGATGGTATGTAAAACAAAATATCACAGAAAGCTGAAACTTGTAATTAATATTCATATATGGATTAGTGTTATTTAAAAAAAACTATGGAGCACTTTGGATAATATTTCAGTCTTTATGCATCTGTTGGTGGGTACATTTTTCATTCACTAAAATGAATTTAAAAAAAAAATTGTTTACATTATTACTGATAATTGAATATAATATGAAGAATAGCACTTAAAAGCCCCAATATTATAATTCTAAATATATTTATCTTTACTGTGAAACATAATTTGTGTGTCTTTTGTTGTGTAATATCAAGACAATATATGATTTAATTTAAAAAGTTCACGCGGCCTTGAATATCTTCTTTTTTATTTTAATGATGATGGTACGGTCTGCTGGATGGTCTGTAAAACATTAACAAAATATCACAGAAAGCTAAAACTTGTAATTAATATTCATATATGGATTAGTGTTATTTAAAAAAAACTATGGAGCACTTTGGATAATATTTCAGTCTTTATGCATCTGTTGGTGGGTACATTTTTCATTCACTAAAATGAATTTTAAAAAAAAATTGTTTACATTATTACTGATAATTGAATATAATATGAAGAATAGCACTTAAAAGCCCCAATATTATAATTATAAATATATTTATCTTTACTGTGAAACATAATTTGTGTGTCTTTTGTTGTGTAATATCAACACAATATATGATTTAATTTAAAAGTTCACGTGGCCTTGAATATCTTCTTTTTTATTTTAATGATGATGGTACGGTCTGCTGGATGGTCTGTAAAACATTAACAAAATATCACAGGAAGCTGACACTTGTAAATAATATTCATATATGGATTAGTGTTATTCTAAAATATGCTGGAGCACTCTGGATAATGTTTCTGTTTTTATGCATGGGTTGGTGAGTACATTTTTCATTCACTAAAATGAGTTGTTATTAAAAAGTAGTCTATAAAATATGTAGAATATCACTAACATCCTTCATATTCTAATTCTACACTAATTTATCTTTACTGTGATGTATAATATGTGTGTCTTTGTTGTATAAAAACAATACAATATATGATTTATATTTAAAAGCTTCACGCGGCCTATAATGTCCTATTTCTTTCCAAATGTCTATAATGTTTTTATGGTTCGCTGGATGGTCTGTAAAACATTAACAAAATATCACAGAAAGCTGACACTTGTAAGTAATATTCATGTATGGATTAGTGATATTTTAAAAGACCCTAGAGCACTCTGGATAATATTTCAGTCTATTGCATGGGTTGGTAAATACATTTTTGATAGACTAAAATTATTTTTTTCTTGAAAGTGGTCTATATTATTACTCATAACTGATTACTATATGTAGAATATCACTAAACGTCCTTCATATACTAACTCTACATTCATTTATCTTTACTGTGATGTATAATATGTGTGTCTTTGTTGTATAATAACAATACAATGTATGATTTAATTTAAAAGCTTCACGCGGCCTCTAATGTCCTTTTTCTTTCCAAATGTCTATAATGTTTATATGGTTCCCTGGATGGTCTGTAAAACATTAACAAAATATCACAGGAAGCCGACACTTGTAAATAATATTCATATATGGATTAGTGATATTTTAAAAGATGCTGGAGCTCTCTGGATAATATTTCAGTGTTTATGCATGGGTTGGTAAGTACATTTTTCATTCACTAAAATGAGTCTTTTCTTGAAAGTGGTCTATATTATGACTCATAACTGAATACTATATGTAGAATATCACTAAAAATCTTTCATATTCTAATTCTACATTCATTTATCTTTACTGTGATGTATAATATGTATGTCTTTGTTGTGTAATAAGTCAGTAACTTTAGAATTTATAAAGGTACTGCTTTAAGGTACAAAAATAATTCTGGCAAAACTGATGAAAAAAATTCTGGCTTGCAAGAGTTTAAAGTACCTCCTGAGGAGTTGAGAGTTTTTGCTACAACTGAGTATACCAAAGCACTGAAGTCGGAAGAAAAGAGACAGAAAAATAAAAATGAAAGACAGAAGATAGAAGCGTAACAAAGGAAAATAGAAGCTGAACAAAAGAAAATAGAAGCTGAGAATTTAAGATTGCAGATGCAGGCAGATGAAAGGAAATTCATGTTGGAAATGGAAAAACAAAAAAGAGAGACTGAGGAGAAAAGATTAGAAAAACAAGCTGAGGAGAAAAGATTAGACAGAGAATTTGAGGAAATAAAGATGCAAATGCAGCTAGACAAAGAGGCTGAAAATAAAAGACTAGAAGCTGAGGAGAGAAAGGCAAAAATGGAACATGAGGAAAAACTCTTAGCATTTGGGTTAGAAATATTAAAATTGACAAATATGAATAATGCTAATCAGGCATCTGGTAGTAATGGTAAGCCTTTTACTTATAAGGTCAAGCTACCAGCCTTCAATCCATCCAGTGACGATATAACATTTTACCTAGATAGGTTTGAACGTTCTTGTCGAACTCATAATGTGGATAGATCACAATATGCTAATCAGTTATCGGAGATATTGAAAGGTGATTCTCTGACTAGTTTAAGCTTGGTGGAGGAGGCTGACAAGGATAATTATGATGTTATCAGGGCAGCCTTGATAAAAAAATATCAATTGACAGAAGAAGGTTACCGTCTTTTGTTTAAGACAATGGTACCTGAAACAGGGGTAGAATTCTCAGAATTCATTGCAAAAGCACGTCTTACATTTACACGATGGATTGAGCTGTCTAAAACAGAAAAAACATATGAAGCCCTTATGGACTTGTTGCTCAGAGACAAGATTATGTCATGTGTAAATAAACCATTCCTTGAATTTCTACATGAGCGTAAACCCAAAACACTAAAACAAATGGAAGAATATTGTTGCCAATACGTCACTGCACACCCTGACGTAACTCTTGGCAACACTAAGATTAAGGAGAGTATGCCAGTTGCTTCAGCAACACCATACAGTCCTAATTACTCACACAAATTTCAAGGAGCTCAAAATAGGTTTGATAAAAAGGGTAACCGTAATAGTTATCAAAATCAAGGTAATCAATCATATCAGGGTTCTTCTTTGAAGAACTGGAGACAAGCTGACAGCCCTCGATACAGTGGTTTCCATAATTACAGAAATTTCCGCAGGGGCAGTCATAATAGGAACTACCCAAGTTATCCAACATGGAGACAACAAAACCAAACTTATAGAGATTCTCATTATAGTGAGCATGATAATTGTAACCATTAAAACTATGATTCAAACCCAAATAGGGGTTACAATAGAGGAAACAATAATAATTGTAGAGGCAATAATAACTGAGGTAGATCTCGATACAAAAGACATAAATCACATTATCAGGCAAACTCTGCACAGCAAGAGTCCCATGAAGCCTGTAATCAGACTAATGATAATAAAGATTCTAATAATATGGCATGTTCTGCTTTTGATTTTGGGAGAGCATCTCAATGCCCCCAATGCAAAACATTATTCGAACCAACTACGGTGTCTACCTTAAGTTGTGGTCACCCTCTTCCCGAAGAGGATCTCTTGTCTTGCATAAAGGTTTAGTAAATGATAATCCAGTCTCAGTTCTTTTTGATTCTGGATGCACCACCATTGGTGTTAGGCAGTCACTCATAGATCCTTCCCGTGCCACAGGCAAAGTAGTCAAATGTGTAACATTTGGCGGCACCTTAGAGAAGTACTCTACTGCTATCATTAATATTGCTACTCCTTTCTTTACGGGAGATGTGCACGCATGTCTTCTACCGAATCCTATCGCTGATCTTATCATCGGTCATATTCACGAAGTCAAGGAATGCACTCCGCAACAAATTACTGTTTGGGAAAAGCAAAATATGCAAACTGCTAATGCAGTAGTCACAAGAGCGCAAGCTCTTAATATGCCTGAAACTTCATCTACTGAAGATAATGAAGTGCATAACTGTCACGGAGTGTCGGGGGCTCATCCGGGACCCAGGGCTGTACAGCGCTGAAGTGATCTGAGGTCATTGGGTCAGCAGCCGATGGTTTGTTTTTCAA
Organism: Oreohelix idahoensis; assembly: GCA_024509875.1. Classification (NCBI taxonomy): domain Eukaryota; kingdom Metazoa; phylum Mollusca; class Gastropoda; order Stylommatophora; family Oreohelicidae; genus Oreohelix; species Oreohelix idahoensis. The sequence continues at coordinate 282,806 of JAMPIV010019678.1, forward strand.
CGCAGCGAAGTGTGACAACTTTACAGTAACCAGACGATTCGACACTGTTCAAATCTAGGTCAGTTGTCAACGGTACGTGTGTGCTACCGAATGAACAGTGTGTTATAGGAATGCTGCCTTACAAGTCTGTTTACATCGTTTGCTGCGGTTGTGAAACAGTGTGTTGTGACCAGGAGAATCTATGATGACCAGAAGAATAGGATCTGTGAAAGCTGTGAAGCTGTCGTGTTGCTGTGTGTGAAGTGGAAAACAAGTGCTGGGTTTTTCACTATCTGTGTAGCCGGGGTGCGCTGCAGAATCTTAACTGAGTGTTTTGTTCCGTGCTGTGTGTGGGGTCTTCATATTTCATCAACCTTGGGACTGGCTGAAGACATTATAAACATATCTACACGCTTGGGATATAAGTATTATGTAGTTGTTTTGTGAACAATTAGTTTTGCCATAATTTCTTGAGATACAGCTTAGTTAGATATTATTCTGTTGTTAGTTGTTTAACGTAGCTACGTAATATTCTTTCGTGCTCTAGTATGCTAATGTTCTAGTAAAGTGTTTACTAAGTTTCTACTTTAAAGGGTAATTTTTATGTTATTTAGTGCTAACAGTGTATTTCCCAAGAAATCAGTAGTTTTTCTCATATACTAAGTACTTCTGTTTTCACATTCTTCGCGTTACTTCTGCTATTTTCTTCTTTTAATAATATCACTTATTTTCTACCTCATCTCCAGTGTTGCTGTTCTACTGTAGTTAGTTTTCACTCTGTCTTTGCATGTTTATATGTGATGTAGGTTTAGATTAGACTACATTTATAATTAATTGTAATATCTATAGTACCTTTAGCTGTGCTATTCCTATCTGCCTTACACATTACTTATATCTACGTTACTTATAACTGTGTGAATCCTAGCTGTCATCTTTCTCTCTAGTTCTTTCGTCCATTTTAGTTAGATTCGAAGAGCTTGAATTATATACTAAGTGTGTATTAAACATATTCCTCACAGGAACTGTTGTAGAATTTGGACTTCTCAAAGTTACTGCTGCAGAGGTGACTTGGAGACAACAGATCAGATCAGTTTATTGCCATAGCCTACCATTCCAGTACATCAGAAAAAGCTACGTAACCTTAGTTTGTGTTGGTTCATCATTCTAAGGCCTTAATTCATTTATTTGTCCGGATTGCTCTATAGGCTTCCCTTGGTATTCATTGTTTCAGTGTTGTTGTTGGACGTGACGATTATGTTATTTATTTGTATTTTGATTTCATCTATAGGATTTTGCGCTATTTATTCCTAGAAGGGGTCCTATCCTGTGGGCAGGATCAGTTGTATTGCCCTTCACGAATAAAATGTGCATTTTTGCATTAGTTGTTTACATGCAGTTTGTTGTTGGTTGTGTATTACATTCCCTCTTTGGCGTTCTGTGTACATGGTGTATTCTTTAGTCATTTTCTTCTTACACTATCCTATAAATACGTTTATTTTTTTTTCAATCTCCTGTTTTCGTACGTTATAGAGGTCAGGTACTGTATATTTCAATATTACTTCTGTCACACATCTTTCCTTTTTCTTGTTACCGACCTACCAGGTTGTTGGTTGTTAAATTAGGGTATACTGTTTATCATCATCATTGGTGTCATTGTTTGTTTTGTAGGGCTAATAATTTATTTGAGTAAAACAGTGAGTAAGGTATTATCTTAGTTGTTATTTAAGATATTATTTTGGGGTGTAAACTATTTTGACATTAAGTTAAAGTATTTGAGGTGCATATAAGTATTATATACATTTATAATCATGTCAACACTTATGGATTTTATCCTTGTCGGTGAGAAGATAGGAAAGTCTGGAGAGGATCTCTTAGAGTTTGCACAGGCTCAATTGAAAGAAGCACAGGCTCAATTTAAAGAGGTGCAGGATAGACAAGAACGACATGAAGAGCGAGAGAGAAAGAAAGCGGAAGCAGAGGGAGAAACTAAGAAAGCAGAGGAAGAAACTAAGAGATTAGAGATACAAGCACAGAAAGAAATGAAAGAGATACAAGCACAGAAAGAAATAGAAGCACAGAAAGAGATTAAAAAGATAGAAGCAGACAAAGAGGTATCCTTGAGAAGACTCGAGTTAGAGAAATCGGGTTCAGACTCACCATAAAAAAAAAAGAGTATGGGAGTATGTACAAGTTGAAACTCCCAATTTTCAACGAATCCATAGATTTTATGGACTGTTTTTTGGAGAGGTTTCAAATGAAGGCAACTGCCTTAAAGATTAATAAAGAACTGTGGGGATCACTGTTGACAGATTATTTAACAGGATCAGCATTAAAAACAGTTTTTCAATTAACTGTGGAAGATAGATTAAATTATGACATAGTGAAGGAAACTTTGTTACGCAAATACAGGTTAAATGAACAAGGCTATCGGTTAAAGTTCCACAGTGCGATGCCAAGTAGTGAGCAAGATTTTGCGGAGTTTATCGCAGAGATTAAGATGTTATTGAACAGATGGATTGACCTGTCTGGCATTGCTAAAGATTTTGATGGCTTATGTGATTTAATCTTACGTGATAAGGTGATGTCTTCATGTAGCTCGGAGTTGTTGGCTTTTTTCCAGGAAAGAAAACCGGAAAATATTTCAGCAATGTCTCAGTTAGGTCAACAGTATGCAACCGCACATCCGGGGAGACCGATTCATAAATCGGCGGTGCCAGAAACATTTACGTGTGTGGCCAAGCGGAATTACAAAACACGACCATATCGGAGACAAAATTCTCGTAGTGAGGAGAGACCTTATGATAAGAAGGCAGTAAGTAGAAAATGGACAGAAAGAAACTTCCATACATCCCCCAGGAAACAGCAGAATATGACAGAGTCAAGTAGTAGAAGACCTTCTGGTTGTTTTAAATGTGGATCACCATGCCATGGAGCAAAGTTTTGTGACAAGCCTGAACCTCTGTCTGTGGCCGAGCCTCAGACCAGCACTCAGGGTAGTCTACAGAAGGGCCAGCGTGAGGAGTACAGATGCTTTCTATGTAATGGGATTGGCCACCTTCAATTTGATTGTCCTAATAGGAAGTTTGAACGTGCAAGTTCGGTGGTAGTCTTAGATACATCCAACAACGAGAGTTGTGAAGGGTGCAGACCACTTTTTCATAAAGATGAGACACCAATTCTGATTTGTGGCCACCCACTTCCATGTTTGTCAGCAGTTCATACAGATGGGAACATAGTCTTGCATCCAGGATACGTAGGACATAAAGTTGTATCCGTCTTGAGGGATACAGGTTGTACGACAGTTGGGGTGCGGAGATTGTGCATTGAGGGTTCTCATTGGTTGGGGCAAACTGCTCGATGTATCACTTTTGGTGGCAGGGTGGAGTTTTACCCTCTGGTGTTGATAGATATTGACACGCCATTCTTGCGGGGTAGGGTAAAAGCATGTGTTATGGACAATAATGCGGTCGCTGATCTGATACTTGGAAATATTCGTGGTATCAAAGAGTGCACTGATGAAGATATCAAACTATGGAAGCACAAACATAGAGACAATACTTATGGAGGAACTACTAGATTGCAAGGAAAACCTAGGTAATTCCTGTAGATAGCATGTCATCTGGTAATGTCCGAGTTGCTGATACTTCAGTATTAAATTTAATTTCACCCCAACGAGAAGATACATCGTTTCCAAAACAGCTGGGACAACCAGAAACTAACATTAGTAGGCATATTAAATCAGCAAAGGAATGGGGTGAACGTAAGATGAATATTCAGGAAAGGGCAGTGAATGAAACAAAGGTGAACTTTACTTTGCCAGAAGAAGGCGAATCTGTCAAATATCCTAAGACTGACCGGATGAAAGAAGAGCGCAGAAAACTGATTGAGAAGTATCGCAGAGTAAGTCATGGTGCTCGTATGCTACATGAGAAACATTACATAAGAGAAACCAGTGACTTAAGAGATTCCCGACACTTTAGAGGAAGCCGCATGAGTAGTAATGATTACTATGGTAATTTTCAAAGTAAATGTCAGATTGGATTTAGAAACAGGTACAGAGGACAAAATATAAACAGAGGACTTTGTTCCAGCAGACCAAGCTATAGTGAACAAAAAGCTGGAGAAATATACAGAGGTAGTTTCAGAAAAGAGGGCTGCTGGGCAGACAAAAGAGAGAGTAACCATCTTTACAGTAGAGCACGTCATAGTCATAGATGTTGAGGGATATGGTGGTGTCAAACCTAAATGGAGCTAGCTGTTGTAGCTGCGATAGTAAGCAGAAAGGGGTATCGAAAACTAGTCAATTTTTGTTGCTTTCTGATTTAGACAACATTTTCTTTCTCAGGGCAGATGCTTTGGCATTGGTCATATGTGATTGCCACTAGTTTTCTGCAATCTGCCAAGTCACCAAGCAGCTGAACATTAACCTTACAACAATTTGATGTAAGACAAGATACCATATGGGAGAATTTTGATTATAATAAAGCATGTTTACTTATAGTTATATTTGTATACGTTTCATGACTTTACATGAAGTTTGTAGATTATGTATGCATTTCTCTGATATGAAAATGAATTTTGTTTAACTTTAGAGATATTGAATGTCATTGTCACTGGAATAATAAGTATGCTATTAGTTTGAGTTGATGTAAGTTGTATGAAAGTATTGTTTACTTTGATAATGTATTTTAGGTTTGATGATGTATAGGACTCCCATCTTTGTCTTCACTGTGAAAAACCCCGGTTTTTCACGTGGGGAAAGGGGTGGATGTCACGGAGTGTTTTGAGGCTATATTGTATGTGTGAATGTTCCCATGCTCCAGCGGGAGTTTATTAGTCATGTGAGTTGTTGTGAGCTGGGAATGCGTGCATGGTAATAATTTAGCTATAGGGTTGTGAGCGTTGCTTGAGACAAGCTGTTAGCTTTTGTTATGCGTGAATGAAGATCAGTGGAGCGTGAAAGGATTTCACGGGTTTTAGGGAATACGCATGAAAGGGGCAGTCTGCGGGAGGAGTGTGTTGGTTGGAGACGTGTGTTGAGTCAGTAGAGAGTTGAGCGAGTAGAGTAGAGAGCAGTGAGTAGACAGAAGACAGCATAGAGTGTAGAGCAGAGAAGGGTGGATGTTGCAGTAGTTGTTTATGAATAATCCTAGTTGCTGTGTGTAGTGATTCTGGGAAGCAGAGTGCTTACAGAATACTCGGAATTGATGATGTCTACATTATTTGTAATGGCCCTGCGTCCATTGTGATTTATTTGTGAATCGAATACATTAGTGGAGATTGATACAGGCTGTTGGAGTTATTCCTTGGACAATGAGCTATACGAGCGGTGTGTAAGTGTTGTCTGTTTAACCTTCCTACATTCACCCACATACACTCTACCCGTCACAATAACCAAGATGATCCCTTGGTAATCTCTCGTGACTCATTTATAAAACAGCAAGAAGATGATCCCTCTTTAAAGAAATTCTTCACTCTTGCAACGAAAGGTGATCCAAATAAAGATACAAATCAAAAATCTTGGATTACAATGAAGAATGGCGTACTTGTACGTATGGTTCAAGACTTCACTAAGTCCATGCATTCTCAGATTCTTGTGCCCAAGAATATGAGAGTTAAAATTTTGTAGCACGCTCATGACTCTCAATGTGCTGGACATATGGGTTTTTCCCGTACTAAGTCAAGAGTTCTGGAGGCTTTCTTTTGGCCTTTCGTAAACAAAGACATACGGATTTATTGCCGATCTTGCAAAGTATGTCAAGAAGTCAAATCTAAAGGCCCACGCCATGCTGCACCTATTCAGGCTGCAGACATTCCTATTCGGCCGTTTCAGAAAATGGCAACAGACATTATTGGTCCGTTTAAGATCAAGTCTGCCAGAGGACATCAGTTTATTTTAACGTGTGTTGACATGTGCACACGTTGGCCAGAGGCTATCCCTCTGAAAAGCATTTCCACTGCTGATATTGCAGACGCTCTTTGGCTCATATTTTCTCGTCTGGGATTCCCCGGAGAAATATTATCAGACAATGGCACCCAACTAATATCGAATACCATGTCTCAAGTAATGTCTACTCTGCAGATAGAAAGATCTTTGAGTAGTATCTATCACCCAATGTCTAATGGGATGGTCAAACGCCTAAATAGAACACTCAAAAACTTACTTGGGAAAATAACTGAGGATCATCCTCAAGATTGGGACAGGGTTTTGCCCGCGGCCCTCTTTGCTTATAGAGAGGTCCCCAATAAACATACAGGATTTCCTCCCTTTGAACTTGTTTTTGGCGCGCGACCGCGCAGCCTATGTCTTTGCTTCATGATCTTATAACCGCTGATAATATTAACGATGACACACAATCTTCTTATGAATATGTCATCGCTCTTAGACAAAAGATTATCGAAGCATGCAAATTAGCAACTTTTTCTTCTGAACTTGCTAAACAGAAAGCAAGGCAATTTGCCAATAAGAAGAGATGCTTACGACAACTTTGTCCTGGTGACAAAGCATTTGTTTTGCTACCTTGTAGGGAAAACAGACTTCTTATCTCATGGAAAGGTCCGTACGATATAATCTCGAAAATTTCCGATGTTGACTATATTGTCGATATTGACGGGAAGCATAAAACCTTCCACATCAACATGCTTACGGAATTCCATGAACGTCCAGATTATTTGCAGCCTATTTTCCAGGCAACGGACGACTCTCCAGTCCCACATGGTCATTACTCATCCCTGTCAGTAATACAGGATGAGGAAACAAGTTTTTCGGATGTAAATCTTCCTCTTCCGGTGATTCCACTTCATTCTAGTGAATCATGGAAAAACGTTACTGTTTCTCCTAATTTATCTCTAGAGGAACAGCGACAAGTCTCTGCTATGTTACAAACATTTCAGGATGTCCTTACTGACATTCCGGGACACACCCATCTCATTGAACATGACATTATTCTAACTGACCACAATCCTATTAGGGTCAGACCGTATCCTATCCCTATCTATTTTCAAGCACAGGTCGAGAAAGAGTTGGATGAGATGATAGAATTGAAAATAATTGAACCATCCACTTCAGCATACTCTTCGCCGATGGTTAATGTTCGAAAAAAGGACAATAACATACGTCTTTGCGTTGATTATCGCAAATTGAATCAGATTACGAAGTTCGATGCTGAACCTATGCCTTTATTAGAAGAGCTACTTACTAGGCTTTCTAAATCTCATTTTTTCACTAAACTTGACTTGTCTAAAGGTTACTGTCAAGTTCCTTTAACTGAACGCGCCAAACCTCTTACTGCTTTTTCTACACCTAGGGGTTTGTTTCAATGGAATTTCATGCCTTTCGGCCTTATGAACGCCCCAGCCACATTCGTACGCATGATGCGTCGAATTCTATCCCATCGTTCAGATGTCATTGCATACTTGGACGACATCCGTCTTTTCAGTGATACTTGGGAAGATCACTATTTGGGGTTATATGAATTACTGTCTACTCTACCCGAGCATAAGTTGACAGCGAAACCCTCTAAAGCCTATATTGGTTTTAGCGAAATTTCTTTCCTAGGTCACCGTGTCCGTCATGGTCGCCTAAAAACAGAGGACCATAATACCACTAAAATACTTAACATTTCTATTCCTAAGACTAAAAAGCAAGTGCAAAGTCTCTTAGGTCTTATACAATTTTATGGACGATTCATTCCGAATCTATCCTCTATCATGGCACCTCTTTCTTCACTGCTAAAGAAAGGGTCTCCTAATATGGTCCACTGTTCTCAGGAATGCCAATCCTCTTTGGATAAGATTAAAACTTTGTTTTCAACTCCTCCTATTTTAATGCTACCTACTACAGATAAGACATTTGTTCTTCGTAGTGACGCTTCATCCACTGGGATCGGAGCGGCACTAATGCAAGAGTACTCAGAAACTCTGCATCCTGTAATGTATATCTCTCAAAAACTTAATGCGGCAGAAGGGAATTACTCGGTTTTAGACCGTGAACTGTTGGCGATGGTTTGGTCAATTCTCAAACTTCAAAGATTCCTTCTTGGCGCGCATTTCATAGTGGAAACCGACCAGAAAGCTCTTACAGCTATTCAAAGTAAAAATTTGAAGAGCTCGAGATCAACTCGATATGCCATTGCTCTTCAACCTTTCCATTTCTCTGTGCAAGCCATCCGTGGTGCGGAAAATGTGATGGCAGACATGCCCACATGATTCCACCTAACTTTTATGTCTTGGACTTCCTGATACGTCTAACTCTACAACAGTTCTTTTCTTTATCAAAATATGTACACATTTGTAATATATGATATAGTGATTGTATCACCACTTAGCGGTTCATTAATGTATATTCACCGCTGGTCCTTTGATGATTTTTCTTCTTTGTTAATCATGAACTTATGTTACCTAATATGAAATTATTGAATGAAATTTTAGTATGCATTGTGACATTGCCAGTATTGTAGTATACGTTGGTGGCACCTCCCTGGAAATATTTATACTTAGAGAAATACTTTCTCTGAGATAATGAGATATATTCTCACCTGGCCTCTCGACTTGGCCTCAATTTGGCGTTATATTTATTGCTGATATTTCTCATCTGCGCATTATGCGTGCGTTGTGAGCCTATTTTATGTTGCTCTTAGATGTATTTTTAAAAAAAAAAGTGTCATTTTTTTTTCCCCGGGGGGTGTGGTAGTCTGTTACGCACAGATTCTTTCGTAGGCAATATATATATAGGAAAATATCTACCTGTCTGGTGGAACACTTCATTTGATAGTCAAAGGTACATAGCTCTTGATTAAGTTGATGTTACATTTTATTATATTTGTCATCTTCTCTTGGGTCTTAACCTGGCGGATGAATATTAGATTTACGTCGGGTTGTTTCCTTGTGTGGACAGAACAGATCGGTCTTTCTTGGAATGTTTATAACCTGAGTTGATGTTTATTATCTGTCCATTTAAAGCGATTTGGTCTTGTATCTTTGTTGGGTTGTGTCCAACATCGGCCCATCTTGAGTTGAACTCTGGGGTCATGCGCTTCTGCGCATGTGTCGAACATTCAATACGAATGCATATTTGATGTCGTAGACCATTTTCAAGCATGCTGTTGTATCCACATTCAATACGAATGCATATTTGATGTCGTAGACCATTTTCAAGCATGCAATGTTTTGCCAACCTGTTCAAGTGACTGTATCTGTGATGTTAGAGTGCGTCCATTATTAAATGTATGAAACGTCATCAGTAGTCTACACTTTATTGACTTCTAGCTGTGATAGAGTGAGTGATTTCTCAACTTACAGAACTGTACACCCATTCGCATATTTACACCTACACTCTCACTCTATGTCAACCTGTCCCTTGTCAGCGCCTCAACACTTGACGAACAAGGTGACCTAAATACCAAACACTGTGTCGGAACAAGTTGACCATTCTACGGTGTGCCCAGCTCTAACAGTGGCATACAAGTAACATTGGGATTGACACACAACACTACAATACATTCATTTTACATCAAGAGAACATTCATCTATGTGTCCAGTATAACCTTAGCCATGTGGAGGCTAAAAACAGCCCTTATCAATGTGGTGTCCAAGAAAGTAATTATCAGACCCTTGCAGGAAACTTGCATGAAACAATCACATGCTCCTGCACCAGTGGTTTCTGTGGCAATTTGTTTTACATGATGAGGTTGCCAACCTCATATTGGGTCACCTCGTACAATGTGCTTGAGAGTGCCTTTGTCCTATTCTTTGTTTGTCTCTTCAGAAACTCCCAGGAACTAGACGGGGGCAATGTCTCACATGCTAAGCCATAATCAGGCATTCTCCAGTAAACCTTGACACAAGGTCCATCACTTATATTACAGCATGTGGTCCAAATATAAAGCACCTCTTGGTTTGATTTTTTGTTTTTTTTGTTTTTTGGTGTTAAACAATTTTGTATATACAGATAAAAAAAATATAAAGATATAAAGATAAAAAAAATATAAAGATGATCCTCAACAGCAGAGTTAGAGACTAGGTCCAGCATTATGAGCTGGAGTGACCAGTTCCTTCCCTCACTGCCTTTGAATTCTCTAATTCAAATTTAACATTCAAAACAGGATAAAAATGTGCACAATTTACCCTAATTATAAACACCTGAGGACAGGCTGAATGGGTACTGAATCTTGAAAATAAAGTTAAAAAAAAAACCCAATTCAAAGAGCAGAGTCAGGTACCCATCTTGGAAGTACATGAGGCATATGATATACGTGATAGTCAAAATGAATCAAAATGCACGAGCACATGCCGAAAAAAGGGGAAGAAAAACAAATTTAAGAAAGTCTAATTTATGGTATAACACAATCATGGATCCTGGCAGCCAGTTCTCTCACCTGGTGTGGTGGGTGGAGGCAGGCTGTAGGGAGATGTCTGTGGCCCAGCGTCCCAGGACATCATTGTGGGCAGCTGCATACTTGACGGTGACATGGCTTGTATCCAGTTGTTCTGACAAGACTCTGGGTTGCCTGTGTGATGAGATCATAAACAGGGTAAGTCATAAATCACGTACCCTTTCAAAATATTATGTATGAAGAAATGCGTAGTAGATTCTAATCAATTTTTTAAAAAAATCTAATTTTGCCTTCTTTTGGCGAGGCATGTCTCTTTCAACCTAGTTGGTTATATTAGGGCGCATGTCCAAATATAAAAGATCTTTAGCTCTGAGATGTATCATAACTAAATAATTAATCGTTTCAGTTTTTGCAGGATACCCTAAAATGTCAAGCACATCATGCCTTTTTTTTTTTTTTTTTTTTTTTTTTTTTTTTTCCTTTTTAATTTTTTTTTTTTTTGTTTTTTTTTTTTTTTTTTTATTTTTTTTTTTTTTTTTTTTTTTTTTATTTTTTTTTTTTTTTTTTTTTTTTTTTTTTTTTTATTTTTTTTTTTTTTTTTTTTTTTTTTTTTTTTTTTTTTTTTTTTTTTAGTTTTTTTTTTTATTTTTTTTTTATTTTTTTTATTTTTTTTTTTTATTTTTTTTTTTTTTTTTTTTTTTTTTTTTTTTTTTTTTTTTTTTTTTTTTTTTTTTTTTTTTTTTTTTTATTTTTTTTTTTTTGGCCCCTATTATATAAAAGTGGGATGATATATAGTTATGTAATTTGTTATGTAATATAAATTGTTTTTTATATAAAGATTTTATGATAGTTAATTTTTTTAGGTTGAGTGTGTGTTTTGTTGTTTGGGTTTGTGTTTGTTGTTTGGTTTTGGGGGGGGGGGGGGGGGGGGGGGGGTGGTGTTTGTTGTTGTGTTTTTGGTTTTGGGGGGGGGGGGGTGTGTGGGGGTTTGGGTGGTGTTTGGGTTTGGTTGTGTGGGGGGGGGTGGGGGTTGGGG
>JAMPIV010019679.1:0-2500 GCA_024509875.1 Oreohelix idahoensis
ATCATAAAAGTGTTATATATATTCCCATTTCTGTATGGTGCATAAAACAGGACGAATGAATAAGCAGTTGGAAGAAAGAATTGAGGCTCTTGAAATGTGGATATATAGAAATGGGGCGTATCTCATGGAAAGAGATGAAAACAAATAAGGAGGTCCTAGAAAATCTAGGTATGAAAAGAGAACTAATGAGGGAGGTCAAAGTTCGGCAGCTAAAATACTTTGGCCACATAAAAAGGCATAACACCTTACAGAAGACCATAACAGAAGGGAGAGTTGAAGGGCAAACGTTCAAGGGGAAGACAGCCGCTATAAGTGGGATGACAACATCAAGAGATGGACAGGAAAGAGTCTATCAGAGTGCACCACCAAGACAAGAGACAGAAGACGTTGGAGATCCATTACAGCCAACCTTCGTTGGTGGAGATGGCAACTGATGATGATGATGATATAATAATAATAATAATAATAGCCCCTTCAGTCATAACTGACTATGCTGCTTCTTGTGTGAAAGACCTCTCTTCGCTCCAATCTGAGTGGTGCCGTAATTACATCGCCACTAGTGCGATCGCAGCTTTCATCCTCCCCATGTTGCTGGATCCATGTTCACAAGTGCCCTCATACCTCTCCTTGGCACTCATCTTTGAACCTCAGCTGTGTTGCGCCCAAACTGTTCTCTTATATTTTATTATATTATTCCTTTGACCGCCGAACCGACTAAGCAGCTTGTCGGCATAACACCTTGAGCGTCAGTAGGCAACAAGAAATCGTCCGTGTGTCCGTCACACCTAGCGGCGTAATATTGGTACAACAGACTTTTAATTGGTTTTCTGTGATCTATGTGAACAAGCAAGCGGTAGATCAATCCCGCTGTGCCCCGAACTTGCCCTCATGTGTACTCTACTCCAGGTCGCTATAAAACCATTTCGCCATGTCTCCCAGGACGCCCGTCCAGCCATAAAATCCTTTCGGGACCGAATGTCCTCGAAAAATAGCAGTCTGGCACAGACACAGTTCCCACTCACTGCCTCTACTGCGCTGGGAGGACCCGGCAACCGGGACCACACACAGCCTTGAGAGGACAAAGATCGCCTTGATGAAAACTGTTCTCTTGCCATTTGCTAATTGTCCGTAGAAGATATCTTTTGGGATGCGACCATCTTCCATGCGGCGAACATGGCCAAGCCAGCGAAGTCTGCGCTGTCTAAGAAGCGTATACATACTTTGAAGGCCAGCACGTGACAACACCTCGACATTTGTCACTTTATCTTTCCACGAGATGCCGAGGATGCGGCGTAGACACCGCACAAAATGGAAGGTATTGAGCCTTCATTCCTTGCTTAGCATAGGGTCGTCCAGGTCTCGCTGCCATTATAGGAGTGTGCTGGTGACGCAGGCATTATATACCGCAGCTTTGGTCTTCATTGTGAGTTTAGAGTTTCCCCAAACACGCGATGTGAGGCGGGCAAAGGTAGCTGCAGCTTTGCCAATGCGGCTGTCGATTTCTGTATCCAGTGAGAGTTTGTCATTTGATGGTAGACCCTAGGTATGTGAAGTGGTGCCACACTGCCAATTCATAGATGATATATATTATATTTATATATATATAAAATATATATATATATATATATAAATATATATATATATTATATAATATATATAATATACATTTATATATATTTTTTTATATTATATATATATAATATATATTATATCTTCTTCCGTCCTTAGCCACCGACCGTCAAAGCAGTCAGTGGCCATTACGCCTAGTGGCGTTTTAGGGCTACAGCAGATAGGTTTTCTTTGCTTTTGTTTCTCATCACGCCTAGTGGCGTCTTTTAGGGCAACGGCAAATCAAACCCATTTGCTGTTGTGTTTTCCGTAATCGAAGTGACTGGCAAACGGGTGATCAGCCCGTTGTATATACATATACATATATATATATACACATACACATACATACACATACACATATACATACATACATACATACATACATACATACATACATACATACATACATACATACATACATACATACATACATACATACATACATACATACATACATATCAAAATCTTTAAGTATTCTTACTTGGAGATAAAAATACATTAAATATGTACAGGAAGACATGATATAATAGATACCAACATGGCAAATAGGAGAATCAATTAGAATTTACATAAAGATGTTGAAGACGAAGTCCTCAAGTAGTTATATGTGTGGGTGTTTTACATCGAACCTTCGTTTTACACATACATAAAAAAAATTTTAAGCTTTCTAAAAGACATTGGCATATAATGATATTGGTTATATACCTGAAAAAAAAGAGAATTATTGAAATTTACAAAATGTGTGAGGAATTACCACCATTCAAGTAGAGCAATATGGTTGTTTTTTACATGGAGGTTTTATCAGAATTTTGTTTGCCATTAAAAAAAAACTTTGACCGCTAGTGGAGTGAGATATTAAATATAGCATCAAATTAGAGATGGCTACTGT